>JAESVK010000693.1:285924-302933 GCA_017140935.1 Hamamelis virginiana | reverse complement strand
TTGACAGTAAAAAAGAGTTTTGGTGTTCATTGATAGTTTTGTTTTTTTTTTTTTAATGTGTGGTTGACAGTAAAGAAAAATTTTGGTTTTCATTGACAGTAAAGAAGGAGGAGGAGAAGGAGAAGGAGAAGGAGAAGGAGGAGAAAAAACTAATCGTGCGCTGGTAATCCACCATTTCCTCCCTGCAGATCCACCATTTCCTGCTGCAGGTGATCATGTGGAGCAAGGCATCATCTGAATGACTCAAAATGCGTAATTACTAAAGATTTCGAACCAGTAAAGACTTGAGTGTTGGTGTTTAAGTATTCAAACTGTTAGAAGTATGCCCTAAACCAATTGTTAGGTTGTATTTAGGGAACTTATATTTCATTTATATTAATGTATGAAATATTATTCATTTATGCAATGGCTTTTATTATCATGTAAACTTGTGTTATTTATAACTGTTCATAATAATATCATTGGATAGCATGATAGAGAATTGTATCTCTGAAAGAATGTGCACAGGGAGGATTCACAGCGGAAGACATAGAACAAAACTTTTCTAAAATTAAAATCCAACCATTCACATTCCAGCAAGAGTTCGATTCAAGCATAGGATCATAAATAAACATCAAGAATAATATTTAAACAAATTAAATACACTTACTTGATTGCCTTTTGTCGAAATCTCGAATCGCATCCAAGCTCCAAAAGTATGAAGCCTCCAACGGTATCCACACAAACTCAAGACTCCTTAATCTTCTTGCTCTTGATAAACTCTTGAACAAAGCAAGATGGAGAGGGAGAGGGAAGCAACTCACGGCCAAGGGGCAGCCCCTAGGTCACGACTACCATGGGTGGGTGTGTTGTGATGATAGCCTCATCTTCCTTTTAGGGGTGAATGGACTTAATGCTTGCATGCACTCATCCCTATGTATTTATAGGAAAATACTAGGGTTTCTAATTTTTGCAACTTAATCCTCCTTAATTAACTATTAATTAAAGAGACTCCTTAAGTTATATTAAATTATAAACTTACCCCTCTCCTAACTTAAAGAACTCACTTGTGTCCTATTGTGTGAGACCCATTGGGTTCACCCCAACCTAGCAGTGGATAGAGACATCTCAATGTCTCGTAAATTAGAAACTTTCTATTTTAAGGTTCAATTGAAACGATTCCAATTATGCCCTCATTGATAATACTTTACCAATAGGCTTTCACTGGTCATGAGTGACGTCTAGCAATGTGTCATGACGTACCCTAGGTGTGGGTGAATAGTATAACTATGTGAACCCTTCTTGTTACTTAATCCTTCATCTCCTAATGTCACTGTTAAGATAATTGGGCATGGTTATTAAGTCAAACCCTATCTTAACAACTTATTATATGTTCTACAAAATATAATTTTCAATAAGATGAACCTTATGAAACTCTTTCACAGTTCAACTATCACCATGGTCATGAATTTCAAACTGAGAATTATCTTCGTGAACGAACTCTGACATTCTCTCTCATATTAGTGAGAGTGATGATTCTTTATTGACTACTCATCTATCTTCATGCATAACTTATTAGAGCCAATGAGTATCGATTACATCCTTAAGGTTAAGGCTGTACAAGATACTATCAAATCTTAACAACTCAAGCACAAAATACCTATGGTGTCTCAAGTCTAAGGACTACCAAATTAATGGACGTAACAAAAGAATATTCTTTTGACTAAAACTCCATAAGAATATTCTTGCGGATCAAGTTCAGTGTACATATTTTCTAATATGCACCCACAGATTAACTATAGTGTCACTACACCGATAGGAAAGACTACCTATCCTCCCATTGGAGCTAGTTTAAATCTGTGCTACTCTTAATGGTTTATTAAATATCCACTTTAATAAACTTATGAGCAGGAACTTGTTTAGAATAAATGTGTACGAGAAATATGAGTCTCTATATCTCAACAACTTGAGATACATATTTCTCTTATCATTTATTCATGGACCTTATCATATATATTTAAATATATACGACAAGTTGTACCTTCAAATTAATATAATATGAAATTGATATGCCCTTTAGGATTGGTTTTAGGGCACACCTCTAACAATCTCAAGTGTTGAGATGAAGAGACATACAATTCTCAAGTATATCTATTCTAGATTTGTTCATGATTATAGTTTTATTTATTTGGGCGATAATAAACCGTTAAGATTAGCACAGGTTATACTATCTCCAATGGAAAATGGTGAGTCTCATACCATCAGTGTAGAGGTGTATAGTAAACTTGTGGATGCTTGTTAGAAGAACAAGTACATTGAACGTGACCAATATGAGTACATCTTATGGAAATGTATTTGAATGTCAAAAGCTGCTCATGTGTATAGTCACATTTGTAATCCACATACCTGAGACACCACTGGTCATCTAGTGTATGAATTCCTAGAGTTTTATAGTATCTTGTGTACCCTTGATTAAGAGGATGTAATCGACACTCATTGACTTTAGTAAGTTGTACATGAAGATAGGTGAGTGTGCAATAGGGGATTACCACCCTTAATATCAAATGGAGAATGTCATGGTTCATTCACAAATAATAACTCAATAAAGTCTTTGGCCAAAGCAGAAAGGTAACCAAGAAAAGTGTTTTCAAGGGTTAACCTAATTGAGTTTATATTTTAGTGAATAGCTAACATATGATTAAGTTAGGGTTTGACATGAATCCATACCCAACTAACTTAATCATGACATTGTTTGGTGAAGAATTATCTATTACACGAATGGTTCACTTATACAAATATATTCACCCACACCTAGGGCATGTCATGAAACATTGCTGGACGTCACTCATGACTAGTGAAAGACTAATGATAAGTGTTATCATTGAGGGAAAAATTGGAATTGTTCCAATCGAACCAAAAATAGAAAGTTTTTATTTTGGAAAAGATTGAGATGTTCTCTATCACTACTAGGTTGGGGTGAACCCAATGGGTCACACACATAAGGACATAAGTGATCTTCTTGAATTTATTAGAGGGGAATATTCTAATTTATATATGTTTTGATCCTTGTTATTAAAGGTTAATAAGTAGGGGTTCAAGAATATAAATAACTAGAATATTACTATTCAATATGATGTTTGGTCAAGCTAGCACTTGTAACTAAACATCACTAAAAGAGAAAAGACTTAAATAGAGGTGAGGATTACCCTAGGGCCGTGAGTTCTCATTGTGCCTCTCTCCTCAAGCCGTCCTTCTCTCTTCCCTCTCTAGCTCGTACTCTTTCTCGAGGGTTGTGAAGATACAAGGGATTCAAGAAGTCTTAGGCTCGTGTGGACTTTCATTGGAGGTTTCCATTCTTTTAGAGCTCAAAGATTCACGTGGAAAGCATCGCAAAGGAATTACAAGTAAGCTTTTAACCTTGTATATTTATTAGTTTGATTCGATTCATCGTTTGAGAACTTCCTTGGGAAGGAAACAATGAAAAAGTTTTAGTTTTCACATTCCGCTGCACTTTAACATGGTTTTCTTTCACAAACATCCAATTTATTCCCTAACAAGAAGACAAGGTCAAATTAGTTGCATTAAATAGCACTCACATGATCTTTTTTTTTTCTCTGAGAGATCAAGATGCGTGAGATACAAATTCTTTTCATCCAATCAGTTGCATTAATTTCCACTCTCTTCACCCCCCTCTCTCTCTTTCTCTCTCCATATTTCTCCCATGGCGATTTGCAGAAGCTAGCAGAAGCTTCTGCGTGAAGCTTGAAAAGAGGAGGAAGAATAAGAAGACAATAAAAAAATGGGAGAAGACAACACATCATATCCACATCTTGTAGCCACATAGGACGGGAAGCATTATTATTGGAAAAGTAACAGGAGGAGAAGCATTTCTCTTTAAAAAATGAGCAGTGCTACGAAGCCCGTTTAGTTTTTCCATTTCATACTCTCGTCCACATATTTAAGTGCCACATCAGCACAATGAAAATACTTTATCACAGTGAAACCAACCAAATTCGGTAAAAATACCCAAATTCACTATATTTTATTTTTACTGTCCTAATATTTTCACTGCTTTAGGGTTTATTTTCACTGCTATTTGAATTTTTACTATTGAGTGTGTTTTCACTGTCGTTGCATTTTTTAGTGTTTTTTCAATTTTTAGTGTTTTATTTTATTTTATTTTATTTTTTATTTAGCATAGTAATTTTTTTAAAAAATTTTCATTGTATTTTTTTTTAGCACAGTAAAAAAAGGTTTTGTTTTCACTGTCTTTCATTTTTTTATTAGCACATCACAGTAAAAAAGAAGACTTTTTTTTCTTTTCTTTGTCCTTTTTTTTTTTTAGCAAATCATGCACAGTGAAGACAACACAGTAAAAAAGAAAAACTGTAGAGGAGGAAGAATAAGAAGACAATAAAAAAAAACACAGTATAAATAGAAAAAAATTGCAAGGACAGTGAAGAACCATACAGAACAGTGAAGACAGTAAAGAAGAAGTAAAAAAAAAAAGTAGAAAAAGAAGGATGATGATGAGGATGAGGATGAGGATGAGGAGGAGCAGAAGAAACTGACAGGTCATAGGTCACACTGGTGCATAGGAAATCCAGCCATGGTAACTCCCTTTGTACAATCCGACGAAGGAAACCTGGCTATGGTAGTTTTTTTTTTTTTCTTCTTATTCCTCCTCTTATTTATGCAGATCTGAATCTGGCTATGGCAGTTTTTCTCTGTTTCTCTATTTTCCCTCTCATTCTCTCTGAACAGATTTCCCGTCGGATCTACAACTGCAGCAGCAGTTGCAATGGTGGGCATGACTCTCTCTATCTCTCTCCCCTAATATTAAAGATGAGAATGGTTTGTGCATTTCTCTTAGTCAATCGTATTTTTTATTTTTTATTTTTGTCTGTTTGTCTTTTTTATTTGTCCAGATGTGCCACTTTAGGCACGTGGCATTATGCCTTATTTCCACATGCATCATACAAGAAATCTTAAACGAGATAAGGGGATGGGAGATTTTGCATTTCTCTTAAAAAATACACGAAAATAGAGGGTTTCTCTTCCTACCAAGTCATTTGGTTTAAAAATCCCATTCGATTTAAAAATCCTTAAAAAGTTGTGTCCATCATAATGTTGCTACATAACCAATGCTTGAAAATAGTGGAAGGTTTGGATTGAATAGGAACGGGTGCATTAAAGACACATTTTGTAGAGAAGCATCAGATTACTTGAATATACTCTGTTTGGCACAAGTCCCATGATTAGCATCATAAATCACATTATTAGCATTGCTTTTATCCCCATTTTGTCATACATTTTAATTCAAATATCATTCTTTTGTTGCATTTGACTTAATGTTTACTTTTTAATGCTTTATAGGTTTTTGTTGTCAAAGAGTGGGTTGAAGGCCCTCTTTTCGGCAATCTTTTTGTTGTTGCAAAGTATTGGAGCATGATTGGATTAAGCTTGGTGAAGTTTGGAAACAGAACGAAGCTTTTTGGCAAAAGTTGCTCCTCACTACCGGTAGTGGAATCCTACTACCAGTAGTAGGAATTATCAGGAAATTCAATCAGGGAACCAGAGAGCTTTTCAACCGGTAGTGAACTTACTACTGGTAGTAGAGGGCCCGCGCAGCAGAGTTCTATTTTTCACTTTTCGGTGGCAAACTTGTAATTCCTTCCAACTTTTTGTAGCCCTAAAGTAAAGGAAAGGGGTTTTTACCCCAGCAGCCGTGGAAGGAGAAAAGGGGACCCACATTTACGTTTCTCTCTCTAGTTTTTCTCCCTCTCTTAGATTTTCTCCATAGATTTTCTAGGGCTTTTAATTTCTCTCTTAGATTTTCTTCTAGGTTAGTTAATCCTTAGTTTAATCACTTGGTTTATGTTAGATTTAGTTAGTTCTTGCTTTATTTCACTTGTAATCCATAGTTTAGTTGTTTTCATCCTACTTTTGGTTTAAAGACTTTGTATTTTCATCCTTTTGGTAATATAGAAGCATTTATTTCAGTTCTTATGTATTTATTGTCTTTCTTTGTGCATTTACTCCTTTGTATGGCTAGCTAATCACCCAAAGGTGGATTCTATGGTGGATTTCTTCTCCAAGCCCTAGGTAAATGATGCTCTCTCATCTCAAAAGCTTTCAAATGTCAATGGAATGAAGTCCAAACATTCTCTCATCTTTTGAATCCTTGTAATTTCATATTTATGACCATTTCATGACCAGTTAAGCTTGTTGTGTTTGGTTTATGAGCACATATGCAAATTACTTGTTTGTAAAAATGCCCAAGTGAGTGTTGAACTTTATTCTATCATTTACTTCACTTTATTTAAGCATTTATTGTCAAATCCTCCAACCAAGACCATAGGGTAAATGGATTCTAGGTTGAGTTTTGTTTGAGAGCTCATTTATCAAAGGCTTGGAAAGAATGAACCCATAGGATCCACCTCCTTTATTTTACTAGTTCTCATTCTCAAATTGCCATTAAATTGGCATAAATCTTTCACAACAAACAAACCCCTATGTTTTACATTTTCTTTGCATTTATTGGGTAGCAAGACCTAAGAATCGAGTAGAACCTATTTCATTCCCTGTGGACATGACCTAGGGACTCCTAGAAATCATTGCTTGACGACCGGTGAATTCCTACGCTTGGGAGTTTATTGCGCATCACAATTTTTAGTTCAAGCAATTGGCGCCGTTGCCGGGGATTGGCGAGCGTTCTAATTCGATTCGAAGAGAGCTAGTGGTAATTTGCAATTACATTGCAAATCCGGTAAGTTCTTTTCCCTCTTTTAATTTATGCAAAAATTCTTGATGTACATAATTGTTGTGAATATTTTGGTTGGGGTGAAATTAGTGCATGTCGGTGTGGATGCGTGATGAGCACCACCGACTTGTAAGAATTACACCTCAACAAGCTCCAAGAAATCCAATAGCAAGACGTCTATTTCACTTACCTTCCACTCCTTCAATGGAGCACACCGAAAATCAACATTTTCCTATAAATCCAAATGATCAAGGGTTGCCTCATGACCCTCAAAGACCTTATGACCCTCCGAGACAAGGAGATGGTGTTGTACCGCCGGCAACCCCGGCGGTGGGAAGGGGGAATCCTAATCCTCATGCTCAACCATATAGAGAACCCCCTGTCCCTTTGGCTAATTTAGGGAGGACTCTTAGGGAGATTTTGAGACCTACAAGAACCACCACACCCTCATGTATTTGCTTACCTCAAGAGGCCCATAACTTTCCCATGAGACCGGAGATGATTCGTCTTCTCCCTGAATATAGAGGGTTTGATTCTGAGAATCCCTATACATACATGAGAGACTTTGAGGATGTGTGTAGCGCGTTCCTTTCTACAGGATCGCCTATACATATCATATGCTTGGTTTTATTCCCTTTCTCTCTTAAGGACAAAGCAAAAATATGGTTTCATTCTCTTACCCCTAATTCCATCCACAATTGGAGTGATATGCAACGCATATTCCTTGATAAATTTTTCCCTCCGGGGCGCACTAATGCACTTTTGAGAGCAATCCAAAACTTTTCTGAAAAACCGGGCGAATCCTTTGCAACTGTATGGGAAAGATACAAAGAGCTTCTCAATGCTATCCCTCATCATGGTTTGGATATAGGCCAAATCATTGGCTATTTTCATCAAGGTCTCTCTTTGGAAAACAAGCAGTATATCCAAATGATGAGTGGGGGACAGTTTTATGAGAAGAGCCCTGAAGAGGCCATACAGTGTTTTGATTCAATAGCGGAGAACGCCTGGAATTGGGAGACAAATTCCTCTCTTGATGCCGCTAGAGTGCAAAGTGTACCCGTTGGAGGAGGAAAACATCATGTGAAGGATAATGATGACCTCCAAGCCAAAATAGCTAGCTTGACTAGGAAGTTAGAGGCCATAGAGCTACAAAAAGTGAGTGAGGTGAGCACCGTACCCAAAGTGCCTACGGCACCTACGGGACCTAGGATAGAGGACTTGTGCATCATTTGCGATGATCCTACTCATTCCACCCATGATTGCCCTAAC
Organism: Hamamelis virginiana; assembly: GCA_017140935.1. Lineage (NCBI taxonomy): Eukaryota > Viridiplantae > Streptophyta > Magnoliopsida > Saxifragales > Hamamelidaceae > Hamamelis > Hamamelis virginiana. The sequence goes on along the minus strand of JAESVK010000693.1, from coordinate 294,919 downwards.
CTTCCCCAAGTTAAGGGAGCCATTCAAATTGAGCAAGCTAATGCTCTCAACTACCAAAGGAAGCCCTTCAACTCTCCATTTTCTGAAACTTACAATCCGGGGTGGAGTAAACACCCCAATTTTAGTTGGAAGAGTGATGGAGGAAATGCTTCCTCAAGTCAAAGCAACCCAAATCCAAATCCTTTTCAAAGTAACCAAGGTTTTCCAAATCAAAATTTTCAAAATCAAAATTTTCAAAATCAAGGTCAAGGTCCCAACTACCAAGGTCAAGGGTTTCCATCAAACCCTAACCAAAATTTTGGTCCACCACCGGTTAACTCATACCTACCACCCCACAAGAGAAATTATGATGATGTGATTGCACAACTCGTGCAAGGTCAAGCTCAAACCAATCAAGCCATAGGGGATATGAGAACCCAATTGACTAAGTTGACCACTACCTTGGGTGCACTCCAACAAGAGAAGGGAAAGTTTCCCTCTCAACCCGTGCAAAATCCACAAGGTCAACATAGCATTGGATCCTCAAATCCCAATGAAGGGAACCATGAACATGCAAAGGCCATCACCACTCTTCGAAGTGGAAAGATCATTGATAAAACCATCCCACCCAAAGATTCCAACAAAGAAGTTTCTCAAAATTTACAAAAGGAATCTAAGGGGGATGAGAAAGAAATTGAAAATGAGCCTAGCATTCCCAAACCTAGTGGCATTGATGTTGGTTCAAGCCAAGAGAGGGCTAAATTTATTCCTGCCGCCCCTTTTCCCCAAAGACTTAGGGCACCTAAGAAATTGACCAATCACGCTGAAATTTTTGAATTGTTTAAACAGGTGAAAGTCAACATACCTTTGTTGGATGCTATTAAACAGGTGCCCTTGTATGCAAAGTTCTTGAAAGATTTGTGTACAGTGAAAAGAAATTTGGGTGTGCATAAGGAAGTGTTTATGACCGAGCAATCCACATCTCTTTTGCAAAATACCTTGCCCCGTAAATACAAAGACCCCGGGACCCCTACCATTGAAATAACCATAGGAAGTTCCAAAGTGGGTAGAGCTTTAGTAGACTTGGGGGCGAGTGTCAATTTGTTGCCGTATTCTGTGTATGTGGAATTGGGGTTGGGAGAGCTTGAGTCAACTGGAATCAAACTTCAATTAGCTGACAGGAGCGTTAAGATACCTAGGGGAGTAGTGAAGGATGTGCTAGTGCAAGTTGATAAATTCTATTTCCCCGTGGATTTTGTGGTGTTAGAGACCCATCCTGTGGTAGATCAAGGGAGTCAATTCCCTGTGATTCTTGGTAGGCCTTTCTTGGCCACAGCTGATGCCTTGATACAATGTAGGAGTGGGTTGATGACCCTGACCTTTGGAAACATGACTGTTAACTTGAATATTTTCAATTTGATAAGGGAAGTGGGGGAAGATGTGGAGGATGAGGTGCATGAGGTGAGTAGAATAGATACCTTAGTGCAGCACCAATGGGATCTTTCCGCCCATGATGACCCTTTGCAGTCATGTTTGGTGAGTGAGAATGTTGAAGAATTGGAAGTGAGTGATGAGATGGAGTTTCTATACTCTATGCTCAATGAAGAGGAAGTTATGGAAGTGAATGGGTGGGTGCCTCGCTTCGAAGCATTGCCACCCATTGAAAAGAGTCTTGTGCCATCAAGTATCCAACCACCTGAATTAGAGTTAAAACCATTGCCCTCAGAATTGAAATATGTGTACCTAGGTGACAATGAGACTTATCCCGTGGTCATTTCTTCTCACTTGGAGATTGACCAAGAGCTTAAATTGTTAGAGGTGCTTAGAGCTCACAAAAGTGCCATAGGTTGGTCCATTGCCGACCTCAAGGGAATTAGTCCCTCTCTTTGCACTCATAGGATTTATCTTGAGGATGATGTCAAACCTTCACGCCAACCTCAAAGGAGATTGAACCCTATTATGAAGGAGGTAGTGCGAAAGGAGGTTCTGAAGTTGTTGGATGTGGGGATAATCTATCCTATAGCGGATAGTAAGTGGGTGAGTCCTATACAAGTGGTGCCCAAGAAATCGGGTATTACTGTGGTAGAGAATGAGGAGGGTGAATTGATTCCCACACGAGTCACCACGGGGTGGCGAGTGTGCATAGACTACAGAAAGTTAAATTCATCCACTAGGAAAGACCACTTCCCCTTACCCTTCATTGACCAAATCCTAGAGAGAGTTGCGGGACATGCTTTCTATTGTTTCCTAGATGGGTATTCGGGCTATAACCAAATAGAGGTTTCCTTAGAGGATCAAGAAAAGACTACTTTCACATGTCCCTTTGGGACATTTGCCTTTAGGAAAATGCCTTTTGGTTTATGCAATGCTCCTGGTACCTTCCAGAGATGCATGACAGGGTTATTTAGTGACATGGTGGAGAAAATCGTAGAGGTTTTCATGGATGACTTCTCGGTTTTTGGGGATTCTTTTGATAGTTGCTTGGAGAATCTATCTAAGGTTCTAGAGAGATGTGAGGAGACAAACCTGGTGTTGAATTGGGAGAAGTGTCAATTTATGGTGACACAGGGAATAGTCCTTGGGCATATAGTGTCTTCTAGGGGGATAGAGGTTGATAAAGCCAAAGTTGAGTTAATTTCAAAACTTCCTTCCCCTAAGAGTGTGAAAGATGTGAGGTCATTTCTAGGTCACGCGGGTTTTTATAGGAGGTTCATTAAAGGGTTTAGTAGCATTGCACAACCTTTGTGTAAACTCCTAGGCAAGGATGTCCCTTTTGAGTGGGGGCATGACTGTGAGGTTGCTTTTTGTAAATTGAAAGAGATGCTAACTTCACCTCCTATCATGCAAGCACCCGACTGGAACTTGCCCTTTGAAATTATGTGTGATGCTAGTGATTTTGCCATAGGAGCGGTGCTAGGTCAAAGGATAGATAAAAAACCACATGTGATCTATTACGCTAGTAGAACGATGAATGATGCTCAAAGAAATTACACAACAACTGAAAAAGAGTTGCTAGCGGTGGTTTTTGCCCTAGACAAGTTTCGGTCGTACATCCTAGGTTCACCCATTCTAGTCTTTAAAGATCATGCGGCATTAAAATATCTTTTGACAAAACAAGATGCCAAGCAAAGACTGATTAGGTGGATTCTACTCCTCCAAGAATTTAATTTGACAATTAAAGATAAAAAGGGAGTTGAGAACGTTGTCGCCGACCACTTGTCTAGGATATCCTTTGATGATTCTGCTGACACCCTCCCCATTTCAGAGACTTTCCCTGATGAGCAACTGTTTGCTCTTTCAATTTGCCCATGGTATGCTGACTTAGTGAACTATATTGTTACTGAACAGGTTCCTACCCACTGGAGTACTCAGGATAGGAACAAATTTTTGAGAGAAGTGCAAAGCTATTTCTTTGATGACCCTTACCTTTTTAAATATTGCCCCGACCAAATCTTGAGGAGATGTGTGCCGGATATTGAAATACCGAGTGTCATATCTTTCTGTCATAGTGAGGCATGTGGGGGTCATTTCTCTGCTAGGAAAACTGCTGCAAAAATTTTACAATGTGGTTTTTATTGGCCAACTCTGTTTAAAGACTCTTTTGAATATTGTAAAAGCTGTGAGCGTTGCCAACGATTAGGTGGTGTCACTAGAAGGCACATGATGCCTCTCACACCCATTATTGTGATTGAGATTTTTGATTGTTGGGGCATTGACTTCATGGGGCCCTTCCCATCATCGTTTGGCAACCTTTATATCCTTCTGGCAGTGGACTATGTGTCCAAGTGGGTAGAGGCAATCCCTTCTAGAACAAATGACCATAAAATTGTTTTGAAATTCTTGAAAGAAAACATTTTGTCTAGATTTGGGGTACCTAAGGCTATTATAAGTGACGGTGGTTTGCACTTTTGCAACCGCCCATTTGAGGCATTAATGAAAAAGTATGGGGTAACCCATAAGGTGTCAACAGCCTATCACCCACAGACAAATGGCCAAGCTGAGTTGGCCAATAGGGAGATCAAACACATCTTGGAAAAGACGGTTAACCCCAATAGGAAGGATTGGTCACTTCGCTTGACCGACGCCTTATGGGCATACCGCACAGCCTTTAAAACTGTTTTAGGCATGTCTCCCTATCGCATAGTCTATGGTAAAGCTTGTCACCTGCCAGTCGAGATGGAACATAGGGCATTCTGGGCCATTAAGCAGCTCAATTTCAGTCTTGATGCAGCAGGTTCGCAGAGAAAGCTCCAATTAAGTGAGCTTGAAGAAATTAGGCGGGATGCCTATGAGAGCACTAGGGTGTACAAGGACAAAATGAAAGCTTTTCATGATAAAAACATTGCTCGCAAATCTTTTGAGCCAAATCAAAAAGTCCTCTTATACAACTCTAGGCTGCACCTCTTTCCTGGTAAGTTGAGGTCCCGTTGGGTGGGGCCTTTCATTGTTAAAACTGTATTCCCTCACGGGGCCGTAGAAATTGAGAATCCAAAAAATGGTAATATTTTCAAAGTGAATGGGCAAAGGCTTAAACCATTTTTGGAAAACTTTTTGCGTGAGACTGTGGTCGAGGACCTGATGGACCCAGTCTACCATGATGCCCCATCTGAGTAACCTCTGGTGTTACTCTTTGTATATAATCTTTAGTTTCCTTTTCTTTTTCATTTTTACTTTGCTTGTGGATAGACTAACCCTTTTGCAGGATAATGATGTGATTTCAAGTCTACACAAGTGTTTTTGGAGTCCTTTCTCAGCCATCTTGTTCCTTTTGCAATATCCTTCAATGCATTGAGGACAATGCAAAGTTTGAGTTTGGGGGGAGAGGCATACACTTTGTGTATAATGTACAAGCAATCGCAAAAGGGAGTAATTTTTAACTTTTTGAACAGCTTTTAACTTTTTGGAGCATATTGATGATTCATTTTGTGAGCTTTTACACTTAGTTGTGGTCATTTAGTGTTTTTATGCTCCCCTAGATTGAGAAATTCATAGTTATGCATGGTTTTGAGTGATAAATCTTGCTCTTAATTCGCTTTTGTTCATTCAAGCTGCTGCAGTGGTTCAATCCCTGCTCACCATGTTAATGTAGTTAATACCTTATGGTAAACTTGCTAATTGGATGTGCATGTGTAGCTTCAATTGTCATTCTTGATGCAAACCCCATTGTTCATGTATTTTCTATTCATTTCCCCATGTTTCCATGTGTTTTTCTTGTGACTTGTGATTATTTTGTACCTTTTTGCTCATTGTGCCTCAATAATGCATTTCATAAGCATCTGAACCTCATTTGCTCAATTTGAAACATTTCACACATGTTTGAATATGATTTAAGGCCCCCTTGGTGTTTTGAGCCTAATTTCTCCATTATTGGTCACCATTTGTTCCCCATTCGAGCTTTGTTTCCATTCATTTTTGGTAAAGCCTAGGAAGCCTGAAGAGTTAGTGTTTGGGTTGTTTTTGAAGAAGCTGAGAGCATCTCAAAGTTTGGGGGTGTATTTTTGCATGGTGGAAATGTTGGAAAGTGGGTCTTGGCAGCCATTTTGGTGTGTGGTTTGTGATCCAAATGCTTGGTTGTAGAAATGTGTCATTTTTTGGATGTTAATTTTTGAAAGAACAGAAGCAGAGACAGTGAGCTCATGAACCGGTAGTGGGTTTTATTACCAGTAGCAGAAATCATAACGGGAATTAATTTAATTCTGGGAAGTTGAGACAGTGAGCTCATGAACCGGTAGTAATTCTTCTACTGGTTGTATAAAAACCTTGTGCTTTTAGCACCAGCGGGTCGAGTTGTTTGAAGGAGCCCGATTCTCTCTCTTCGAAGCAAGTTAGCCTATCACGTGCGTATTGATTGAATTGTAGCCTGCCACATTGGCAGGTGGGAGTTGACGGCTTTTGTAAAAAAAAGGTGTGATGTGATTTATCTCTAGATAAAGGCTGACAGGATCTGACTTTGGAGAGGCAAAAAGAAAAGAATAAGAGAAAAGGGGGGAAAGGCGGTTCAAGTTTCAAAATTTTGCTTTGGAAAGGTCAAAGCCTTGCCTTTCTCTCTCTCCATTCCCTTCCCATTCCTCTCTGCCCCGAGAAGCTTCTCTAGCAAGCTACCAACCCATCACCTCCTCCAGCCACCAACCCATCTCCATCACCACAGTGCCTCAGAGCCCGTGCCATCCCTGCCATCCCTGCATCGAGCCTCACCACGGCTGCTGCTACTCCGCGCCATTGACCCCTGCACCATCGCGCAGCAAGCACACCATCAAAGCCGCACCATCCATCTTCGATTTGCCACGGCGCTGGGTTCTCACCGCCATTTCTCTTTTCTGTCTCGTCATCTCTCTCTTCATCCCATTTACCCCTCATCTGTAGCCACTGCTCATCTCAACCCTGACCCGAAGCAAACCCTAGCCGCGCGCTCATCCATCCAAGCTCTCACCTCCGGTGCTGCAAGCCGAAGAGTAAATTCCATCTCCAATCTTCATTCCAATAAATCGGTAAACTCAAGGACTTGAAATTTTTTTTTGGTTACTGCTAGTTGATTTGGATAAATTTGGAATGGATTAGAATTTCTTTTACATAGCTGTTTGGAGTGGTTGTGTGTGAAAAATGGGGTTCTTATCTCTGTTGGGGAGCCGATGTTTTGGGATTGGATGTGCTGAATTAGGGGTTAGTGGTTAGTTTTTGTGTGCTGTGTTGGTGATGCCTGGATGGTAGGCTTTGAGATTTGCTGCTGCAAGGGAATTGTACTTGTTGTCTGGTCTTTGTGTTGTTAACCTTGGGGAATTCATCTGCAGTTTTGGTGTTTTAGCTTGGGCTGAGGTTATTGGTCTGCAAGCTTGGGGGTGTGATCTTTCTGAGAGTGGTGCCTGATTCATTGTGTTCCATTGATTGTCCATCTCATCATGGCTCGTACAAAGATAGTGAAGATGAGGAAGCCTGCTGCCAGTCCCTCTAAGGCAATTCATAAAGCCAAAGGAAACACTTCTCAGCCTGTCAAGGGGGTGGGGAAGGCTGCTGCTAAACCTTCGAGGAGAATCAACACAAGGAGTAGAGCAAAGCGAGTAGTGACTGAACCCATTGAATTATCAGAGGAGGAGGAGCCCAGTGATGCTCCATTGCCCAGTAATCCTCCAGTTGTTGATGAGCCTGTTGAGCCTCCAGTGGAAGATGAGGACAGGCCCTACATTGGGCCTAGAAAGAAAGTAAAAATCTCCTGGGAAGACTCCATCAGCAGACGGACTGCATCTTGTGAGCGTATGGTGGACGACAAGAATTTGGTGGGAAATGTGGTAGTTACTGTCCTTACGAGCCAAGGATTGAAGCATATGTTTGAGAAGGTTGAAGGGTATAAATTAGCTTTGGTCAGAGAATTTTACGCGGGGCTGTCCTTAGTAGAAGTTGATGGTGAATTTATTTTGCGTTCCAAGCTAAGGAACAAGACTCTGGACATAACCCCAGCAGCCATAGCCTCTCATCTGCAGTATACCCGGCCACCTCCTAACACCATCACCTACCCCAGTGCTGAGTATGAAGCTATGGAAGAAGGGGAATTGGTATTGGAAGTCTGCACCAGCCCGGATGATTTCAGAGGGCAGTTCACTCAAGGGATGCTGAAAGGGAAATACAGGCTTCTGAATTTGATTGCTCATGCCAATTTGAAGCCCACAGAGTCTGATAAATTACCCAGCTTTGAGTATGTTAAATTCTTGTATGCAATCATGGCAAGAGAGGTGATTGATTTTGCCGAGGTTATTTGGAATCAAATGAAAGATTTTCTGACCAGTGCTAGCAAGAAGTGCAGCATGCCATTTGCCTTCATGGTGACTGAGATGTGTGCCAAGGCAGGGGTTCCTAGAAGGCAAACTGATCACTGGCACTCAGCTGAAAAAGGGCCCATCACCTCTGCCTCTGAGAATAAGAGTAAAACAATGCTAAAACAGAAAACTGCAGCCCCTGCTCCAGCTCACCGCCGATCCGGTTCTGCTGCAAGGCCTGCTTCTCAGCCCTCTGTCCCTAACCCTCCACCTCCTCTACATATTCAAAGAGGATCCATGTTCCTGCAAATGCACAAAAGGATTGAGACTTTGATGAAGAAAATGATGCAGAGGCAGGACAAGCTTGAAGAGAAAATGGATCTATGCATGAAGAAGCTGAATTATTTGATGGGTGAGGGAGAGGATGATGGCACTGATGCCCCTGCAGATGTGGAGCATGCTGATGAACCAAGAAGCAGTACCTAGGTTTTGGTTTGAAATTCAGTGTTGGGAAGTGCTAATTGGTGGCTGATTTTTGGGATTGTTTAATTTGGATTTGGAAATTTTATTTTTTTTGTTGACAATTGGGAGCTTGATTTGGTTTATTTTAGTTTAAACTCTGGTTATTTCTTTTGTGATGAACTCTAAGGGCTGAGTTGTTTTTTTTTTTGGTGGTTGTGGTGGCTCTTTTGGGTAGAAATACTTATCCTCACTTTAAAGCCACCACATTTTGGTTCCAATCTCTTGTAACCCAGTGTCATTGCAACCTAATTTAAGTCCTTTTTGATTTAACTGTGTTGTGTTCAAGATTGAGCATTTGATATTACTATGCTTATGCTAATGTGTTGTGATGTTTTCTCCTCTCACATTTTAAGTTAATTGAACTTGAATGTTTTGTTTTTCTTTCCTTTGAATGATATTTGTAAAACTTCCATAGTTGTGCTTATTCTTAATTCCATCATGTTTTGTTTTATGTTGGTGTATTTGTGTGCTTTCATGAAAGGTTAACTCTTGGGTAATCTTTGCATTAATGTTTGGTAAATCTCTTTGTCTGTGCATAAGCTTACTTTGGGTAAACTTATTCAAAAGTCTGCATTACTTAGGAATAGTCAATCCTGGGAGCATATGATGTTTAAATGACCATAGTTTGTGTCAGGAAGGTTTTCCTAGTCTCTATTATATCTTTTTGCTAGGGACTAGCAAAATTCAAGTTTGGGGGTGTGATTAGCATCATAAATCACATTATTAGCATTGCTTTTATCCCCATT
>JAESVK010000693.1:263062-275924 GCA_017140935.1 Hamamelis virginiana | reverse complement strand
CCTTTTTTTTTTTTTTGACCTCCAGAAAGTTTAAGACCTGAAGCTAGTTGTGCTAACTCATTCGCATCTTCATTTTCTTCTATTGGTTTGTGTATCAACACCACATCATCAAATGAATCAAGTAATTGGAATGCAATAGAAAAGTATGGTAATAAAGCCCAACTATTACATTTGAATTTACCAGCTAATTGATTCAAAATCAATTGTGAATCTCCAATGACTTCTATTGTTTTCACACCCATCTCATTGTAAACCAGCCAACCTGATCGGGAGGCCTCTCGTTCACTTTGAGGGTTTTTCTTGAGTGGATTGTGGATGATGTTTATCCGTCTCGATTTATCCTTCTCTATTATCCACGTTTATCCTTCTCTATTATCCACTCAAGATTGGGTTTTTTGAAAAAGGGATGAGAGTTTGTAAAAAACTAGGAGTCGCCACCTTATTTTTAGGGAACAAGGAAACCACAAAAAAGAGTTTTATTTTCAATAAAACATTGACCCCATATTTTGGAAAAGCATGTTCTTTTGAATCAAAGTTGGATTCGGGGGCTAGGTTACGAAATGGGAAGGTTCCAAGGAACTCCTTGTAGGCACCCACTTCGCCCTAATTAAATGTCTCCTAATTAGATTTGGGTTTTATCAAAATCTTTTCAAAACAATCCTATCATATCTAATCAACCGCAAAATATGAATAATAATATATAATAATAATAATAATATAGTACAAAAGTATACACAATCCTAAGGATCTTAGGAGACTAGAAGTCAACCTAAGATTGGACTTGCGCCCTATTGACTGCCTACATACCTTACCAAATTGCTTGATAAAGATCAAAGTCCACGTAGTTCGATTACCCTAGGACTCTCCTATTGTAATGAACTACATCTTTAAAGGCATTGTACCTTATCTAAGACTCTATCTTCGAGAGTTAGTGTTTGCTTAAAATACTTCATATTTCAAAATGGGAGTTTCATCCCAAAACAACTTCTTTAATTTTCATTTGAAAACTCTCAAAAATAGACTCTTAAACAAGCTAAAACCCCTCTTTAGATGTAGTTTTTTACAACAAAGGGGAGTCCTAGGTGAAGCCAAGTGGCTTCCCTATCCTAGGAGTCCCTAACTACATCCTAAAGTCATCTAAATAATCCTAAATATCAAAATAATGTATGCTGGAAAATTCTGGAAAATGAATTAAAATACAACTAAAGAAAGTAATCAATGCATGAAAATGTCCTAAATGCAATCTAAGTTAGCTATGGGAACCTAGGCATGTTTCTAAGTTGATTTAAGCCTAAAAAATGAGTTTTAATGCACTTTTAGGTTACTTTAAACCCATGGACAGATTTATATGCAACCAAAGAGTGGTTTAAAACCCATGAAATAAAAGAATAAAAAGAGTGTAAATGACCTAATATGCAACCTAATATGATATGCTAATTTATCCTATACAATATGCTTGAAAACAACACTTTATTCATAGGAAATAAACACAAGGGTAGAGTCTTACCTTTTGCATGCTCCCTCGAACACAATTGATATTTTTAGGCACACTTTAAGAGATAAAAATAAACTAACAAACCTAATATGAACAATGCAAACTCATCCTAACAACACTAGCATGTGATTATTTTGCATAAACTATCCTAACATGATTGTTAACCTAAGAGACCTAAGCATATGTTAAAGTAATTCCTAGATATGAACCTAATCCTAAATATGTAATCCTAATATGGCATGATCGAAGAAGAATAGAAGAAAAGAGGGAGAAATATGCATAAATATTACAAAACTAATTCCTAAAGAAACAATAAACTAGCCTATCATGTATACTAAAGAAATATGGAAACATAACCTAAACTATGCATGCTAACAAGTTAATCCCTACTATGCATACTAACAATGAACTAAATCCTATGCATACTAACAATGAACTAAATCCTATGCATACTTAAAGAAATAAACAAAACCTAATCTAACATGATCAAAGAATAATAATAATAATAATAATAATGCAAGAAAACTACATAATTACTAACCTCTTTCTTTGCCTTCTTCCCACTTGCTCCAAACCTTCTCTTCAAGCTCCAAGAACTCCAAGGACCTCAAATACTTTAAAACTTAAGCTAGAGTGCTATGGGGGAAGCTTGTGCAATTGCACAAGCCTCTACTCGCCAAGCTAGCTCTCTAAAGCTTATTCTGTGTGTTAAAACTGATTTCAGAGCCCTCTATTTATAGGGAGGCCTGAGTTTGATCAATGGCTGAGTTTAAATCTATTAGGAATGATCCAAGGGCTCTAAAATAGTCTTCTAAGGTGTTTAAACTCATCCAAAAGTCCCCATGGCCGAACTGGACACATGGCAAGGCTTGGAAAAGTCCCGGGCAGAAAAATCACTGAAGATTGGCAATTATTGGCTAAGAAGATCGACGACCATCCACTCTAGGACGGTTGGCCATCCCTCATGGATGGTTGGCCGTCCCTAGGTGGACGGTCATCGATTCCCCATCCCCAAAATTGCCCTATGTGGGCCTGTCTCAGCCCGTTTCGACCCGGTTTCGGTTTTTTTTCGGCTTTTCGGGCCCGTTTTAAGTCCAAATTTGACGATTCAAGTGTCGAAATGATCGTGATTCGATTCTCCATGTTTTAAAAAGTGTTTGAAGTGAAAAATGCATTGACCAAGGTTAAATTTTTAGGGAAAAGTAGACCGATTTGCTGTTTAGGGCCTACCGGGCCCAAATTAGGGTTTTAAAATCTGCTAACCGTTTGCTTTCAAAATCATTTATTCTTCTCGAAACAAGTTTTAAATTGTTTTAGGAAAGTGTTTAGAAGCCTTTGAAGGCTTTGGTTTGATAAAAATATCGAATCCCGGTTGCTTCCGATTGAAACCCTAATCTGGGCTTGAAAAGGCCTCTTGGGCTTTAAGGACCAAACCTGAGCCAGAAGGCTCCACAGACCTTGTCACTGATCAATTTAGCTACCAAACACACGTTACATATCTATGCAAAAGTCTCGAGACCATACGAGATAAGATCGACAGTCATTCAGGGCTTTTGTGATTCAAATGACAGTACAGCCCTTCAGTCACAAAAGGCCTTATTTTCTATCAAGCCTGACTCAGAATGCCATGGAATTTTGCAGGGATGTTTCTAGACTCTCTAAAAACCTAATGTAAAAAGAACCGACTCAATCTGACCTAAAAACCTACATGTAATAATGACCTCTATCTAACTACCCACAAGGGTAAAATTGAGAATTTAGGGTTTTAACACCCTATTTCATCTCTAATCACAGGCAAACATTAATGACCATACCCATGGTAAAAAATGGATGTCTACACTCATGCAATATCTCAAGGCCTATAATTAGGGCCTCATATTCAGCTTGATTGTTACATTGAAAATCAAATTGATATGCATGTTCATATTTAAAACCATTTGGAGATGTAATAACTATGCCAGCCTCGGACTTTCTTTCAGTCCTTGATCCATCAAATTCTAATCTCCATGCCACATGTTCTATCATCCCCAAATCTACTTCCACTTCCTTTATGACATCATTTGGGTGGTCTGCTAAAAAATCAGCAAGGACCTGCCCTTTCATTGCTTTTTGTGGCATGTATTTTATCGCATAACCTGATATAGCAAATGCCCATCTTCCAATCCTACTTCTCGAAATAGGTCTTGATAGCATATACTTTACTAAATAGGTTTTGGATATAACGTACAAAGTATTTGACATAAAGTAATGTTTAAGTTTATCCGCAGTGTAAAACAAAGAAAGACAAGCCTTTTCTATTGGAGTATATCTTTGTTCAGTACATGTAAAGGTCTTACTTAAATAATAAACGGCCTGCTCATGGCCTTGTTCATTTACTTGTGCTAACATTGCACCTAGAGACCTCTCTGCAGTTGACAAATAAAGCCTCAAACTCTTATGTGGTATAGGTGGAATTAAAACTGGAGGCTTTGTTAGGTACTCCTTAATCTGATCAAAGGCCTTCTGATGCTCGGCCTCCCATTTAAACTCCTCGCAGGCCTTGAGCTTTAACAAAGGTGAGAAATAGAAGTTCTCCTTGAAAGATTAGATATAAACCGACGCAGGAAATTAATTTGACCCATAAACTTCTGTAATTCATTTTTATTCATAGGTGGCTTAACTTCCCTAATGGCCTTTGACTTATTTTTATCCACCTCTATACCTCTTTGGTGAACTAGAAAACCAAGAAAGTTTCCAGCTCTAACTCCAAAGGCGCATTTTTCTGGATTCATTTTCAGTTTATACTTTCTCATTCTTTCGAAGGCCATTTTAAGATTTTTCAAATGATCAAGGTCTGCTTTTGATTTAACTACTATATCATCAATATAGACCTCGATGGATTTTCCTATTAAATCATGAAAAATCACATTCATTGCTTGCTGATATGTAGCTCCAGCATTAATAAGGCCAAATGGCATTTTTACCCATGCATACATTCCTATGGCTCCTGGACATCTAAAAGCCATTTTATGAACGTCCTTTTCATTTATGAAAATCTGATTGTAGCCAGAATGGCGATCCATAAAAGATAAGAACTTATGGCCAGCTGCTCTATCTACTAACAGATCGGCTACAGGCATAGGGTTTTCATCCTTAGGGGTTGCAAGATTCAAATTCCTAAAATCTATACATACCCTAAGTTTGCCATTTTTCTTAACTACTGGTACAATATTTGAAACTCATTCAGCGTACCTTATTGGTTTGATGAAACCAGCTTTCAACAGTCTCTCTATCTCCTCCTTGATCTTCAAGGTCACTTCCAAGGTCATCCTCCTTGGTGGTTGTTTGAAAGGCTTGAATCCAGGCTTTGTTGGTAAATGGTGCTCCACCAATTTTCTGTCTAGGCCTGTCATTTCGTGATAATCCCGAGCAAAGCAATCTTGGAATTCTTTAAGAAGCTTGATGATCTCTTCCTTAGTGTCTTTCTCTAAAAGGCCGCTCACAAAAGTTGGCCTTTTATTCTGATTATCCCCTAAATTAACTTCCTCCAGTGGATCTTGGACCTCTGCTCTAAGGTCTTATTGTTGTGCAGGTTCCACTTCGAGATCTTTCAAACCAAAACTGTCTTCTTCTATGACCTCAGCATCTTCTTCCAGTAGACATTCAACCTCTGATATTTCGCAAAGGCTTTCCTCTTTGTTGTATACCAACAGTTTATTGAAAATGTCTCGAACTAGACATTTTCGTTGATCTTCAAAAAGTCTGCAATTCATAGGATCTCTTCTATACTGCAGCTAGACAACGGCTAGTCAAGTAAAATCGCTTCCGACCTTGTTGTCTCTTGGATCACCCTTTCCACTGCCCTTTTTGAGAAAATGTCAGTTGCTGTGGTCATTTCTTTGGGCTTTCCTTCTTTATCAGTACCTATGAACTTGATTGGACCTACGTCTCCTCCATATAGATGAGCTTCTGCCGCATTGGAACCTGCAATAAAAGGTCTCTGGTGCAGCCCATACCACTTCCACTTTGCTGCCATTCCATAAGATCAAGAACTGATGCAAAGATGAGGGAACGCACCAATTGGAATGAATCCAATCTTTGCCAAGAAGTGCATTATAGGATGTCGTTGAATCTACCACGAAAAGGCAGACAAACACTCTCTGTTTCCAACTGCTAAGACCACTGGGAGAACTCCCTTGGTCTTTGTAACTCCTCCAGAAAAATTTGCCACTGTTACGTCTGTGGGGATAAGGTCTGATTCTGTCTTGCCTAGCTTCTTCAAACTAGCACTTGGAAGAATGTTGACATCTGCTCCATTGTCCACCAAAACCCTTTGCATAGGCCTTCCATCCATATGAACATTAATGAAAAGAGGCCTTAGGTGTTGAGTCATCTTTTCTTATGGTTTTTTGAACACTATATTCTCTGACTTTTCTATTTCTCCATCTTCGTTGACCATCTCCACCTCTTCAATGACCACAGAAGTACCCTTTGGCCTATCTTCTTCTTTTTCAATTTCGATGGGTTCCTCATCTTCTCTTGCTAGAAAAATTAATGGCAAAGTAAATGCCATGTTGCAACCCATTACTGGTGGAAGACTTCCAAATTGTAGCAAGAAGTTGTCTTCATCACTGTCTAACTTTGGACTCATGTCATCTTCACCATTTTCCGCCATAAGATCTTCTTGATTCTCCAGTTGTCTGACTGTCTCGCCTGACTGTGAGGAAAGACCTTGATCTTCATTGGATTTTAAACCAAAAGACCTGTTTTCTATCTCTTCAAGAGCTGAAACGATCCCTTTGCCTTTTTTTGTAATGGTTCTCATTTCCATATTGTTGCCTTTTGAAACTTCTCGAACTTTCATGTGGTCTCCATCAACAATTATAGTTAAATTTTTATGTACCTCACTTGTGCCAGAATTTAAAGACGTTTGAAAAGACCTTCTGTACTCTGCCCTTCTTCTTTGAAACCTCCACTTTTGAGTCCTAGTAAAAGGACTTGGGAATTTAGGATGTTCCAATCTGGTCCATACTCTTTCTCTAGTTAAAGGAGGTCTGATCATTCTTGAACTTTGGTTGGTAACAACTTCCTGAGGCCTCTGTACTGGAACCTTCGGCACCCATCTCTTCTGGATACGAGGAAAGTCATGGCGCCTTTGAGTTCTCTGAAAGTGATAAGACCTCATGAAAGGCCTTGGACGAGTTTCCAGGTTCAAAGAATTATGGCAGTTGCAACAAATTTGAGGTCCGACGGGTTTTGGAATGAAGGGAACTCTAGGATGTTGGAAACCCCAAGGTCTTTCATTCCTAAACCAACGTTGCTGGAAATGTGGAAAGTTTCTTTGATGATGATTTTGCACTTGATTCCTCGATAAAGATCTTAAGTCGGTTGAAGCTACGGCAATCTCAGCTACTGGGAATGGATCGGTGTCTACTGCCATAGCTTCTTTGTCCTTTTCTGGGAATTTCAAAAGGCCTTTGTCAATGCAATCCTGTATTACATGTCGGAAAACAACACAATTGTTAGTATCATGAGACCTTGTTGCAAGCCATTTACAGAAATCTCCGGTTTCACGACCAGGAAGTTTATGGCCATCTAAAAGCCTGATAAATTTTTCGGTCAATAAATGATCAACTATCTCAGATACTTTTGATAAATCAAACGAAAATTTTCTTTTAACATCCATAAGATTTTTCTTAACCTTTGAGTCATGAGGGGCCTCCATATCTTTCTTTTTTAAGGCCTGACAAACAAAAGGTTTCCTAGCAATAACCTCAGCCAAGTCTACTTCGAAGTTTGGGTCATGGTAATACGTTCCAAACGAGGAGGCTTTTCTCTTATCTTCTTCTCTTAAAATCCTCTCATATCTAGATGCTCTAGCTGATAATTCAAAAAGATCTTCGAAATCTATGCCTTCGAATTTCTTTTGCAATTCTAATTCAAGGCCATTTTGAGCGAGTTTGACAAACCCTTGTTCGGGTAAGAAAACAGTGCATCTATTTCTGGCCTTTTTAAACCTCGATATATATTGCTCTGCACTTTCTCCTGATAATTGTCTAAACTTAGACAAATCGGCCATTGTTATTTCGGGTTAAGATCTATAGAATTGCATATGAAAACGCTCTTTCATTTGTCTCCAATTTAGAATTGAATTTGGAGGAAGACTTATATACCAAGTAAAGGCCGTTCCGGTCAAAGAATTGCCAAAAAGTCTCAATTTTAGGTTGCCATTGGCCGAAACCTCACCACATTGTATCGTAAAATGGCCAATGTGCTCAATAGTGGATTGACCACCTTCTCCTGAAAACAAAGTGAATTCAAGTACCTTATAACCTCTAGGAAAGTCATTGCACTGGTCTATCCATTCAGGGTATGGCTTTCTGTATAAAGGTCTTACAATTCTTCTCTGATTGCCTGCAGCGAGATATTCTTGGACTATGTTAACAATATCATTACGGTCCGGTGTATTACCTCTATTAATATTTTCAAAAGGTCTTTCAGAGGTAAATGTTGGATTTTGAAAAACCTCGTAAGGTTTTCCACCAGTAATGCTATTAAACGTACGCCCATTTTGCCCCCCTGGTATTTGGTTCGCAAAGTCATTCATGTTAGTGGATCTAGGTCTAAAGTCATCATCAGCCAAAGTATTCAGACCTTGATTCCCTCTAATGTTCTGCCCCCAGGTGTATTAGTAAACAAAGGTTGCTTACCAATACTTTTTGATCCACAATCAAGCCCGAGATTAGGCCTTCTGGTTGCAGTTTGTGACCCCTCAAAGTTTGAACGATCAAGTTGGCCATTTCTCAAAGGAGGTGGAACATATGGCCTTTCATCCTCTATAGGATTGATCATTGGTGGGATAGGATTATGTGATGAAGCAAGTTTAAGACCTTGGTTGCTTGACTCACCTTTGTCTGTTACATTCGCCCCTAATTCTAAGGCCTTTTCTACTGAAACATGAATCCTAAAGGCCTCTTGATCATTTGATCCACAAGGTTGCCTATTATCTCCCAATTTCTTCATTTGACTTACTAAGCTCTCAATTATTTGGATCAAATTTGTATTTCCTCTTTGTATTGTTTCATCCAAACGATTTGACATTTTATCAAAAGATTTTTCCATTACAGTCAAGATCTTATTCAAACTAGGCTCTTCTTCACTATGAGATTCATCTTACGATGCCCCATGTTCCTCAGTTGGAGTAGTCATTGATCTTGTGACAGGTCTATTATGCATTTAATACAAAGTTGTCCCACCGGGCGTGCCAAAAAGGTGTTCCAGGTGAGAAACGACGGTCTCGAGACCTCTGGTGTAAGGTCTTGATGCGCGGGCGTGCCAGGGCTCAAGAGCCCAAAGACCGTGTGAACACGACCTCTAGCACCTTCTAGGCCGAGAATCTAGGAAAGGTCCTAGATGCCTAGTCGGTCACTTTGGAATTGGAATTAGAATTGAAATTAAAATCAGGCGATTTCGAAAGTCAGAGGTTAATCCTTTTGGGTTCTAGTATTAAAAATCTAAAAGACCTTAAATGATGACTTAAGAGGAGAGAATTAAAAATAAGAAATTCTAGTGAAGTTAACTACAATTGAAAGACAAAAAGAAATGCTTACAGTGCTTAGATTAACAAAACAAGAAATAAACTCCATTGATAATTGAAATAAAGATTAAACTAGGAAATTAGAGATTAAAATCTGCGAATACCAACTAACCGAAGAACTGACGAACTGCTACAGATTACTGCTATTGAAAATAAACGAATTGCTACTGGAGATATTGATTAACTACTGCAAATGAAGACTGAAAACTGCTTTAAAGATGCTGAATTGCTACTGTTAGAATAATGAAAATAGATTTGCCGTGGGCTTTTGGATTGAGTTGTGTGTCCTGCTCCAGTCGCTGCTGCTTCATTTAAATAGATGGAGGGCTATTAACCGCTGAAGCCCACTCTTCCATTTCCTTATTTGATGGGCCATTATCCCACTTCTTTCATAACTGCCCATTACACTCTCAGCCCACGTTTAGCTATAATATCCCCTTTTTATAATTGCTTCTAGTTTTGCCATGTGTCACCTCTTCGCTGGACTGTTTTAGCCTCTAATTAGAACTGCCCATTACACTCTCAGCCCACTACTCCATCTTTTCATGCCAAGCTGCCACGTGTTCTACTTTAATTGCTATATATTGATCTTTTCCAGTTCCTAAAAGTTTCTTTCAGCCTAGCACGTGGTATCACCCCATTCACTCTTGCATGCCTACATGGTAATTTTTAACAATGCCCACGTGGCATTTTTTTATGGTAAACACATCCTATCACCCCTTTCAAGTTGTTTAAAAAGTAATTATTGTTACACTTCTTAGAAAAAATAGAACTTTAAACTCCAAATGTAATTTTAAGAAAAACTAATGCAAACAACCTTTAATGTGTAGTTTGGTTGACGAACTTACCAAACTCGACCTACGTAGATAGCCACGTGTCGTGTAAACTTTGAAGAAGGGATGCTCGATGACGAATTTGCTGGCAGCGTCAGGAGCTCCACCTTTTCTTTGCACTGCCGCAGGAACTGTTGTATACGAAGACATTTTATTAACTTGTCGTACGGACGAGCTAGCCTTCTCTTCCTTGTCTGCATAAAATTAATTATTAGTGAGCTGGATGCAACACGTACTTATTTTATAGATTTTTTTTTTCGTTTTTGGCAAGCACATTTAATAAATTTACCAAGTTTACATTTTTTGAATTACCTCCAAGTGGGTGAAATTCTTTGGTGCTGATTTGATCATCATCTTGGGTAGAATCAGAGTCTATGTAAATTACTTCAATATTGCTCTTGCTAGTACTAGCCACAGCTGCACCCTTCTTTTCACAGCCATTTTCCCCGTATATTGTAACATTAAACTCAAAATTCCCAGCGTAGTGAAAAACTAAAAAGTCTCCGAGTTGCAAGGAACGATCTTGCACAAATAAGGTCCAACCCTTGTCCAAAAATAAGTTATTCTCAATCTTTCCCACATTAACACGTCTATCTCTCCTGTCACGACTCTTAAGGGTGAATTCTTGAGAAACAGCTCCAATATTCAAATGCTTCTTTACAAATGCAGGCGGTATTTTCTATTACACACTCAGAGAAAAAGTAAAAATAAAAAACAGCAGCAGAAGATGAAATAGGTAGCATCTTAAATAGTCTTTCAATGGAGATAGAAAGATGAATGCAAATGACATATTTCTTTAATCGATTTCAAATATAGTTAGTCAGTCATATATAGTGAAAAATTGTATGAATGATAAAATGGTATCTGAGAGAGAGAGAGAGAGAGAGAGAGAGAGAGAGAGATGTTACCAAGTGGTCAAGGAAGTCACCAAACATGACCAGGAAAAAGGATGGCATTCTTGTTGATGCCTTTAGGTGTGTTCCCATTTGGATCGTTCTCTTACAAAAACTGAAGAAAGGAGTGACGAAGGGAGTGAGAGATGCTCTGTCTTCCTTATAAGTTTATCTTATATATATATATATATGATCGAAATAACAAAAAGGCCAAAACGCCTCTTCAATTCTTATGACTTAACTTCATTCTTCTTTTCCAAGGAGTCAAACTTCAGAACAGCTGGGGAGACTGAGGGGAATAGTCATATTGAAAAATTGAACTCCAGAATGTTTGTATGTGAGATCGTGCATGCAAGATATTTTCCCTTTCTGACTAATCTGAGGTGAAGATGGATATTAGACATAGTAAAATATCAAATAATAAATATAAAGAGAGTATATTCAAGTTAAACATATTGAATGTAATCAATTTAATGTGCAGCAGCAATGCTATATATCCCAAAAAATTATTTTCAAAAAGCATTCCAAATGAATCATAACCCTTTATTTATTATGGAGAGAGAAATTGCTAAAAAATGAGAGGATTAAATCATCCGCCACATCATTTGAGATACACTTTTTGGACGTGATTTTTTGGGAGATATATAGCATTTTCCAATGTTGGGACTTGTGCCAAATAAAGTATATTCATGTAATCTGATGCTTCTCTAGAAAATGTGTCTTTAATGCACCCGTTCCTATTCAATCCAAACCTTCCACTATTTTCAAGCATTGGTTATGCAGCTACATTATGATGGACACAACTTTTTAAGGATTTTTAAACCAAAGGGGATTTTTAAACCAAATGACTTGGTAGGAAGAGAAATCCTCTATTTTTGGTGTATTTTTTAAGAGAAATGCTAAATCTCCCATCCCCTCATCCCGTTTAAGATTTCTCGTATGATGCATGTGGAAATGAGGCATAATGCCATGTGCTTAAAGCACATTTGGACCCAAAAAAAAAAAAAAGATTGATTGAGAGAAAAGCACAAACCATTCTCATCTTTAGTACTATTAGGAGAGAGAGAGAGAGAGAGAGAGAGAGAGAGAGAGAGAGTCATGCCCACCATTGCAACTGCTGCTGCAGTTTTAGATCCAAGTTGCAGATCCGACGGGAAATCTGCATTGGTGTTTTGAAAACAGATGATAGGAATAATGGTAAAAAGAATGGTAAGGAAAACGTGACCCAAATACATGATGGAGATCCTTTTATTAGTGTATATATGTATGCAGTATGTACATGCTATATAAGGAATGGATAATATTTAATTAATTAGGAGGATCTACACAAATCTTTGGGCAACTATATCATGAGAACGTCCTCATGGTATGCTCTCTAATTATCACAAACAGCTAACAAATATTTTAAAACAATTTTTAAGTTACATCATGCAAATATTAGAAACTTGAAACCCATGTAGGAAGTATTAATAGCAATTAGGCTATGTATAAAACTCCATTTTTTTGTATAAAACTCAGTCCACTAAAAAAATTAATTCATTCCTGCTCGTAATATTAAGAGTTTGGGATAGGGGAAAAAAAAAAAAAAAAAACACACCTACGGTTCCCCAACTCTCCACATATATGGCAAGCATTTTTAATATGAGATATCCATTATTTTTTAGGTATTATATTTGATATGGCATTCAGACGAAACCATAATATAAGAAGAAGAAGATGATGCACATCTTATATTATATAAATAGAGAAATCAAAACTGAACTGAAAAAAAATGCCTGTCTTATATGATATAAATAGAGAGAGAATGAGGAATGAAAAAAAAAAAAAATAGATGCCTGGTAAAGTAGATTATTTTTTAATATGAGATATTCAATGAGTAGCACTACTATTATTATAAAAATAAAATAAAATTATGCTTTGGTAAGTAAATTAGCTAGGTTAGTATAATTTTTTATGAGCAATGATCCATACACTTTTACTTACCAAAGGAATTTCTTTTAAAATAATAATAACAATGCCCATAATATATATATATATATATATATATATATATATATATATATAT
>JAESVK010000693.1:215938-235778 GCA_017140935.1 Hamamelis virginiana | reverse complement strand
GCTATTTCATCATTCATATTTTGAGTTTATGCTGCTTTTTTTTTTTTGGTCGTGTGTGTGTGTAATAGAAAATCCCTCCAGCATTTGTAAAGAAGCATTTGAATATTGGAGTTGTTTCTCAAGAATTCACCCTTAAGAGTGGTGACAGGAGAGTTAGAGTTGTTAGTGTGAGAAAGATTGAGAATAACTTATTTTTCCAAAAGGGTTGGACCTTATTTGTGCAAGATCATTCCTTACAACACGGAGACTTTTTAGTTTTTCACTACGCTGGGAATTTTGAGTTTAATGTTACAATATATGGGAAAAATGGCTGTGAAAAGAAGGGTACTGCAGCTGTGGCTAGTACTAGCAAGAGAAATAATGAAGTAATTTACATAGACTCTGATTCTACTCAAGATGATGATCAAATCAGCACCAAAGAATTTCACCTACTTGGAGGTAATTAAAAAAATGTTAACTTGGCAAATTTTTATTAAATATGCTTGCAAAAAAAAAAAAAAAAAAATCTATAAAATATGTGTTGCATAAAGCTCTACGAAAAGCAGCACTAGCTCACTCATAATTTAACGCAGACAGAGAAGAAAAGGATAGTTCATGGGTACCACAAGTTAATCAAAATTCTTCACATTCAACAGTTCCTATGGCTGTGCAAAGAAAAGGTGGAGCTCTTGAAGCAGCCAGCAAATTCGTCTCGGAGCATCCTTTCTTCAAAGTTTACATGAAACGTGGTTATCCACGTAGGAGTAGTGTGGTAAGTTCATGAACCTCTACTTTCACTGTGAGAAGTATTTTGAAAGAAATGAACGTTGGATTGAATAATAATCTTCATATGTAATGTCAAATATGTCAAAAATTACGGTAATCCAATAGTTTGTTTTTAGAATATTAACGTTTAAACAACTTTGACAGCATCCAAGCATCCAACTGCAAATACTGTCAAAATGTTTAACGATTGTATTTTGAAAATTAATTATCAGATCATTGTGATTTTTGGCAGACATGATATCCATAAAAAGATTATATAATCTAACGGTCGGTTTTTCAAAATATCATTCCTATAGATCCCAAAAGGGGAGGTCAGGCTATCGATAAGAAATATCATTCTTTTGTCGGTTTTTAATTTAGGCACCGTTTGGTTTTGTTTTTTATAAGTACTTATTTGCTTTTTAAAAATTTTTGTAAGAAATTATATACCGTAAATTTTTAAAAAAACAAATAAGTACTTATCGAAAACAAATCCAAACGGTGCCTTATTAACTTCCAAAACTACTTATTTTAAACTACACCTTATCATTAATAATACACGAAATATATTTATTTCTAAATCTAATTCCTTTTTCATACCAAACAAAAGAAGAGTATTCGATCTATTTCAATGTTTTTTAGTATGCCAATTAAACAGAGAGTGTATATTTAATTTGTTGTCTCACCATAACTATTAGTAAAGTGCAATTAATGCAGCATGTACCAGTAAGTTTTGGAAAGGAGTATATTGGAAAGGGTAATCATAAAGTTACGCTCCGGGTTTCAACTAGATCCTGGCCTGTCAAAATAATTTGCTATGGGGATTGCAGAACTTGGTTGTGTGCAGGCATACGTGCATTTTTTAAGGATAACTCTGTGCAAGAAGGAGATGTTTGCGTCTTTGAGCTTATTGAGACGAATGAAATTGTGCTGAAAGTTTCCATCTTCAGATGCCATGCTTTTTAAACTGTGTCACGTAGTTTGAAATCATTTTCCCTTTTTAATCAAAATTTCACAACTTACTGAATAGTTGGGTACTTGGGTTTGATGATTAAGTCAGGAATATTGAAAATGTTGGTGGAAACTTTGATTTTCATTTTGTTGGTGGAATATTTCCTTATATGTTGTCATGGTGCGGATATCTCCATAATATATATATATATATATATATATATATATATATATATATATATATAATATTATAAATATTCACACATGCATAAACAAACTAAATGCTATCTAGAAAACTCAATAGTGATGCATTTAGTAATTTTAATTATTTCACCCATCTATTTCACATATCTTAATTAGTTGGCATTTGGTGTGTTTTTCATATCGATTATTAGAAGTAATATTTCTCTTCTTTCAAGATCATAAAGTTCATTGGTTCATATGAGATGAGTGGTTAAAAATGAGTAAAATAGGTGGATGAAGTAGCATTTTCCTAATACATTAGTGATAGCTAGTAAACGTTCAGTTGATCCCCTGCTAATAGATGGGTCATAATTAACTTATGACTTTAGGCCCTATTTGTATTTTCTTTCTCTGAAATCACTTTTGGATCATTATTTTTCCATATTTTTCTTTAAAGTTATGTTCAATACATGCTATATTCAACCCATGTATTCTCATTTAACACTCATTGCATGTGTACTAGTCACGTGATAGTGTTATGTGTGTAGAGGTTATATATAACTAGCATACCAAATAATTTTTCGTTCAATGCAGGTCATCTTATGCAAATGTTCCTTGCGAATAGGACCAATATTGCACTAAAATTTTTGAAAAGCTGAGAGTTGAGTTAGATACAGTCCTTGTGAATTTTAGGCTTGCAAAAAATTACAGTGATACAACGGTTAATTTCTTAAAAAACCAACTGAAAAATTGTAACTTTTTTAATTCTTTAAAATATCACTATTTTTTTCCATATAGTTTTATCAGAATCTAACCTTTCGCTCAACAATTTAATTTACCAAATCATGCATCTAGGGTCATCACACTGTCGGAAAATTTATTTTTGATTACTCCTCAATAGGCCCACTTGCATAATAGAATTTGAAATACTGATAGTTGGATTAGATTAACCTCTTATGGATTTTATGTTTGCCAAAAATTACAACGATCCAATGGTTGATTGCTGAAAAAATCAACTAAAAAGACAGTGACTTTAAGAAACCGATCGGTGGATCATTATAATTTTTGGCGAGCATGAAATTCGTAAGAGATTAATATAATCCAACGGTCGGTTTATTGTATTTATCAGTGAAGCTGCACATAAGCAACCGTTTCTTACTGGATCCTTTCTATATCTTTAATGGGTAATGCTAGATGGACCAAATCTTAAATCAAAATTTTCAAACCAAATGATGTGACAGAATAACACGTATAGTCTTAATTTATGTGCATAAATTTGGTCTAAAATTTGGTCCACTTAGCATTTTTCATCTCTAATATCCATCTTCACCTCAGATTAGTCAGATAGGGAAAGTATCTTGCTCTGAAGTTTGAAGTCTTTCCATCTTTAATCTTTGAATTGTCTTTGATCTCAACCGTTCAAAATGTTGGAGGAAAGTCAAAGATTAAAGACCATAATTTGAGCGGAATGTTAATGCACTTCAGTTAAATTTTTGAAGGTGACTATTCATCTTCAGTCTCCCCAACCGTGCCGAATTAATTAAGTTGACTCCTTGGAAAATAAGAAAGGAGTACTCATGATCATGAGAATTGAAGAGGGGTTTTGGTTATAATTCCAAGCATGCATATATATGATTAAAAGAAACTTATAAGGAAAACACAGAATCTCTCACAGTACTCTCACTTCATTTCTTCAATTTTTTTTAAAGAGATCCATCCAAATGGGCAGACAGCCAAAGCCTTCAAGAAGAATACCATCCTTTTTCAAGGTCATGTTTGGTTACTTCTTTGAGCACTTGGTTATTATTAATCTCTCTCTCTCTCTCTCTCTCTCTCTCTCCATGTATTGAAAGGCTTATCAGATGATAGCTCTATATTTTATCATGCATTCATAGAATTTTAAACTATAGATGACTAACTATATTTGAAATTGATTAAAGAAATATCTCATTTGCATTCATCTTTCTCTCTCCATTAAGACTAAAGATGCTATTTCAATAACTTATTTTTCCACTAGGGTTGGAGATCATTTATGCAAGATCATTCCTTACTAAGGATGTCAATGAGATGGGTCAAAAGGGTAACCCGCCCCGCCCCTATTGGAAAGGGTTTGAGAAATAGGGTTTGGATAGGGTTTGGGACAGGAATGGGATATGGCTTCTCCAACCTGCCCTGCTCCGAATATCTATGTATATATAATTATACTAAAATATTTTCCATTTATTTACAATATTTAGTGTTTTAAGATTTTTATCAATTCTATTCTTTTCACCAAGTTAGTGTGTATAAATATATATTTTAACTACTAATACTTATAATCCAAGATAAAATCAAAATTTATTGAGATTATGGTTAGGATTCATTCCAAAATAAAATAAAATTTAAGTTTAAAAAATATTTTAATTATTTTTTCAAACCCGAAGGGAAAACCGTCTTGCCCCGCATAATTCGTGTCCCATCCCGTCCCATTTTAAAGAATACTCATATTTATGAAGAATACCTATGATATGATTACTTTCCGTACAAGTCAGATCATAACTTTTTAAGGTCAAATCAAATACTAACATGTCTCATCAACCTCTTTCAAATATTAGAAGTAAAGCATACCCAATATTGCATATAATACTCATATATGTGCATGATACCCAATATTGAACGTAATACTCATTTTTACACTTAATATCAAAAACCATATTTAATACATAATACCCAATTCTTTGAAAAACAACCAATTACATATTTTAATCATATTTTAATCCTCTCTTACATGTCAAATCAAATCTTTAACATATCTTACATTCCCATTGCATTATAATTTGTATATAATACCCATAATATTAAGGGATACCCAAATTTCCATTTTACACATAATACCCAACAAATAAAGAAGAATATCCAAATGAAAACTTTCACAGAATACCCAGATTTGTGAAGAATACTAAATTTTCAAAAGTTGTGTCAGCTTTTAGCCATACTTCTAGTGATGATGATGAAAAATTGTGGCCATGGATTCGCACCGGAAGAAACATTCGATAAAAATTTTAAAGAATGTGAATCCATCAACACAATCATCCCTTGAAACGAATACAAGCATAGGATCATGAATAAAGTAAGAAAAACAATTTAAACAATTTAAATTACTTACTTGATTGCCTTTTGATGAAACTTCAAGAACAATTTCAAGTTTCAAAAGTATGAAGCCTCCAAGGTATCCACACGAACACAAAACTCTTCAAAGTCATTGCAATTGATCAACTCTTGAACAAAGCGAGCTTGAGAGGGAGAGAAAAGATCACGGCTAGACTAGGGAACACCCTAGGTCACGGCCTCTTGGGTATGGGTGATTCAACTCTCTTCTATTTAGGGTTTAAGTGGACTTGGTGCTAGCATACACCATCCCCTTGTATTTATAGACAAATACTAGGGTTTCTAATTTTGCAACTTGGTCTTCCTTAATTAACTATTAATTAAAGAGACCCCACAGGTTTACTAAATTTGAAACTTACCACTCTTTTAAATTAAAAAGATCTATTGTGTCCTTTATGTGCGTGACCCTTTGGGTTCACCCCAACCTAGTAATGGACCGGGACATCACATGTCTCCTGAAATATAAACTTTCTATTTTAAGGTTCCATTAGAATAATTCCAATTTTGCCCTCAATGATAACACTTATCATTACGCTTTCACTAGTCATGAGTGACATCTAGCAACATATCATGACATACCCTAGGTGTGGGTGAATAGTAAAACTAAATGAATCCTTCATGTTACTTAATCCTTCATCCCCTAATGTCACTGTTAAGATAATCAGGTATGGTTATAAGTCAAACTTTATCTTAACAACTTGATAAATGTCTCACAAAATATAATCTCAATAAGATGAACTCGATGAAACTCTGTCATAGTTCACCTATCACTCTGACTAGAGATTCAATATGAGAATTATTTTTGTGAACAAACCTTGACATCCTCTCTCATCAAAGTGAGAGTAATGATTCCTTATTGCACACTCATCTATCTTCATACATAACTCATAGAGCCAATAAGTACCGATTACATCCTGATGACTAAAGATGTACGAAATACTATCAAACTCTAATAACCCATGTATAAGATAACTCCGGTAACCCATTTATAAGATAACTCCGGTGCCTCAGGTCTAAGGATTACCAATCAATTGACGTAACATAAGAATATTCCTTTCACTTTAATCTCCATAAGAATATTCTTGTTAGATCATGTTCAGTGTACATGTTCTCTAACATGCACCCACATATTAACTATAATGTCACTACACAGATAGTAAAGATTACCTATCCTCCGATTGGAGTTAGTTTAAATATGTGCTACTCTTAGTGGTTTATAAATGTCCAATTTGATAAACCTATGAGTAAGAACCTTTAGAATAAATGTATGTGAGAATTATAAGTCTCCCTATCTCAACATCTTGAGATATATATTTCTCTATCATTTATTATTCATGGACCTTATCATATAACTAAATACAAGACAAGCTAGTGAAACCTTCTTATTGTTATAATATAAAATGGATATGCTCTTTAAGATTGATTTTAGGGCATATCTCCAACAGATGAAATCATTTTCCTTTTTTCCATTTTTACTTATTTTTGAGAAATTTAAATTGATTTTTGTAAAATACATAATTTTCAATTTTTCAAATTTAAAAAGTTTTTTTTTTATTTTTTTTTAGGTCAAATGTAAGAGCTTACTTTAACTTTTTGTTTGGAACAAAAGCTCATCGAATGAATGCAAACATCTTGGGTGCATACATGAGGTAGAAGGGAATATCACATTCTTCAACCCCAACATCAAAATGTAGTCAATTGTTTGATGAGGTATATTCATGACTATTATTGATTCTTGAATCTTCATAGAAGTATGGTTTTCCAATGTCTAAGTTTTGTACACTCATGTATGGATTATGTTTTCCCTATGTTGTACTTGTTGGATTTTGTAACGCCCCAACTTGACGTTATATACCGACCATCATAGATAGGTCGACACATGTCAAACTGAAGATACAACCTAATAAGCCCATTCATATTTTCATACTCAAGAGATATAAAATATTTATTTTAAAAACATGAAATGAAATGTACATACATATGTCCCCAAATCGGATTATACATATAAAAGATTTAAAAGTCTTCATGTAAAACATTACAATGCCAACATCCCTGGCATATGGGCACAAACCATAATATACACAAAATGTTTATAAAATATAAAACTCTATTCCTGTCTTAGCAAACAACAGGAATGCACCAAAAGCTATCGCTCCAAAAAAAAAATGCAATGCGCTCCATTATGCAAGTTATTATCATACTCCTGAAAATCTGCTGTATAAAACACAGCTGCGAACCAGCCAACCCGGCTTGGGAGGCGTTTTCACTTAATCATTGTGGATTGTGAATGACTTTATCCATCTCGATTTATCCTTCTCTATTATCCACATTTATCATTCTCTATTATCCACTCAAGATTGGGTTTTGAAAAAGGATAAAAGTTTGACAAAAAACTGGGAGTCGCCACCTTATTTTTAAGGAATAAGGAAACCATAAAAAGTGTTTTATTTTTAATAAAACAAATGACCCCATATTTTGGCAAAGCATGGTCATCGAATCAAAGTTGGATTCGGGGGCTAGGTTATGAGATAGGAAAGTTCCAAAACACCTCTTATAGGCACATATCTCACCCTAATTAAAGGTCTCCTAATTAATTTTGGGCTTAATCAAAATCTCATAAAAACAACCCTATCATATCTAATCAACCCAGAAAGTAGTGTAGATAATACTAAGTAATAAATAATAATAAAAGAAAAAGAAAAAAAAATCCTAAAGACCTTAGGAGACACAGAGTCATCCTAAGATTGGACTTGTGCCCTATTAATTGCCTACGTACCTTACCAGTTTCCTGATAAGAATCAAAGTCCACGTAGTTCGATACTTAGGACTCTCCAATTGTAATGAACTACATAGCTGAAAGGATTCTATTTTATCTAAGACTCTAGTTTCGAGAGTTTGAATTTGATCAAAACACTTTTTCATAAGAGATAAAATTTCATTCCAATTTGAATACTTTCAAATGGCTTTTTTAGAATCCTTCCCCAAGTAGATTTCTAAATTAGATAGAATTCGATTCATATTGCAATTCTTACAACAAATAACAGTCCTTAGTGGGGTCAAATGACCCCCCTAATCCTAGGGTCTCTAACTAGTCCTAGGTTAGTCTAAACACCTAAAATATTAACAAAATGCATGCTGGAATTACTGGAAAATACACTAAAAAAAGGTAATAAACAACGCAAACAATGCATGAACATGTCCTAAATGCAAACAAATCTTTCTATATGAACCTAGGCATGTTTCTAGGTTGGTTTAATCCTAAAAAAATGCTTTTTAACCCACTTTAAGGTTACTTTTAAGCATTGGACAGAATTAAAAGTATTCAAATTACTTTTAAGGTTACTTTGAACTTCCAACTACTTTTCAAAATTTATTTACAAGAACATATTAAAACTTATTTTAATCATCGTAATGAAAAAAATTCATATTTTAAAATAATTAATTATTTTCGTATCTTAATTTAATAATTTAACATTTTAAAATTTTATTTTCGCAATAAAATTAGCTAAAATACTACTATTCTAATTATAATTTATCATTGATTAATTTTAATTGAAGGAATTTAATTACACAACAAATTTAAATTAGTGCCACTTTGCAATTAAAATTTTGATTTTAATTTAGTTGAGCCACTCGCAGTAAAAATTTTGAAAAACTGACCGTTGGATTTGGTACTCCTATAATGTATGTCATGTCTACCAAAAATCACAGTAATCCAATGGCTATCTTTTGAAAAATAAAACTTTGAAAAACTGTGACTTTTTTGTTCTTACAAATGTTATCATTTTTTAGCAGTCAGTTTTCTCATAATCCAACCGTAGGATCACCGTGATTTTTGGCACGCATGACATACATTATTGGAGTATCTAATCTAACGGTTAGTTTTCCTTAATTTTCACTGCAAGTGGATCTACAAGAGAGCAACTGATGCAAGATGAGCAACGATATTCCCATCTATCATTCTCCCATCTACCAGTCTCCTATCTACCAGTCTCCTCCCATCTACCATTCTCCCATCAAACTCTATAAATATCACCCTTAAGCTTCTCATCACTCACACCATCTCCATCTCTCCACATATCTACTTCTCTATCCTCAATTCCTATCACACCATTTTTTACAACACAATGAGCAAAGACATTTTTGATGAAGTCTTACAAGACGAGTTTGGGCAATCTGATTCTGATGATGAACAGAGGAGAAGAACCTTTGTGCGTATCTGTGCAGAATATCAAAATTTCAACAACGAAGAAAGTACTCATGGTGGTTCTTCAAGTGGTCGACGTCGAATCAATCATGATAGAGCATCGGGCAACCGACAACTATTCAATGATTATTTTTCTGAAAATCCTGTCTATCCAGACAACTTATTTAGAAGACGTTTTCGCATGCATCGAACATTATTTCTTCGGATTTTGAATGATATTCAAAATTATGACAATTATTTTGTGCAGAGAATGGATGCCCTAGGCATTCCTAGTTGTAGCGGTTTGCAAAAGATGACGGCGGCTTTACGGATGCTCGCATATAGAGTTGGTGCCGATGCCATAGACGAATACATAAGAATGGGCGAGAGCACTATAACGAAGTCATTACAAAGATTTTGTGATGCGATTATTACAGTGTACGACTCACATTATTTGAGATATCCAAATGAAGCTGACATTGCAAGACTCTTGCGTAAGGGGGAAGAACGTGGATTTCCAGGAATGTTGAGAAGTATAGATTGCATGCACTGGGTGTGGAAGAATTGTCCAGCTGCGTGGCATGGAGCCTACACCGGCCATATACATAAGCCATCCATTGTGCTCGAGGCAGTGGCCTCCCACGACTTATGGATACGACACGCATTTTTCGGTATGCCTGGTTCTCACAACGACATAAACGTTCTTACCATTCTCCTTTATTTTCAGGTATTACAGAAGGACGTGCACCACCTTCTAATTTTACTATTAATAACCACTAGTATAACATGGGATATTATCTTGCTGATGGCATTTATCCTAAGTGGGCAACCATCGTCCAATCAATTTCTCATGCTCATTAAGAAAATAAGAGGCAATTTAATGGAATGCAAGAAGCATATAGAAAAGACGTGGAAAGAGCATTTGGTGTTCTTCAAGCTCGTTTTGCAATTGTTCGTGGACCAGCACGGTCTTGGTCTCCTGATGATATTCATAACATTATGAAGACATGTATTATATTGCACAATATGATTATAGAAGATGAGCGAGATGAGTCCCTTGATTATGAATATGACATACCAGCACATATTGCAGGACCATCATCTGAAATCTCACTCGAAATGACACCACAGTTCAACGAATTTCTAGCTGGCCATCATATGATTCAGTCTTCTAGGATGCATCATATGCTTACAAATGATTTGATTGAACACGTATGGGCTCGTCGTGGTAGGGAGTCATACAATTAAAGCTTTTGTTGTTTGGAATGTACAAAATGCGTATTTTTCTATTATATTACGCACTATGTTTTTGTATGAATTTTAAGTTTATGAATGCATATTTAAAGTTATATTTCATTTAAACAATTAAAAAAAATAATAATTGTTATAAATTATAAATATGTAAGCAAATCCCAAATAAATACATAACATTAAAAATAATTAAAGCCTCATCCACCCATTACATTAATATAAGCATTTGTAATAAAATTCATAATAACTTTATTTATAACAGGACTTTTCATTAATAGCTAGCTGTCTCGCAAACACTTCATCTTTAAGCATTGACCAGTAAAGCCTCGTATTAGTATCCATACCATCCAAATTCATCATCATAATTTCTCTCTCCTCCCTTCTTTTTACTGTCTCACTCATTTCCTTCTCGATTATATTCTTTTCCTTATTATTTATATTCGCATCCTCAAGAGCCTTAATTCTCCATTCTTGCATTTCGATCTTCCCAGCATCAAGTGATAATGATTGTTTGTTAAAGTCCTCCATTAAGTTACAAAAATGATTTTCCTCAATGCCAGTTAATTTGGACTTCCCTTTTTTCACTTTCTCAGCTTTTCGTCCGCTTGGGCATTTTCTAGGTGAAGAAACGCTTATCTCAGCATCATGATCAGAATCAAGAGAAATAGTTGTGCCAAGAATGGGGGAATTAAGTGGTGATTGATTGTTCGAGTCAGTATTTGTTTGAGTGAGAGGAGTACTGCTCGTAGTGCTCACATCTACCCACTTAATGGAATTTTCCAAAATTTTCCAACAGTGGTCAAAAATAAATTGTTTCTTCTCGACAGTTGCATACAGTTCTATTACTCTATTGTACTGCAAAAAAAAAAATATTAAAATTAAACAAACAAACAAACAATTAAAAAATTAATAAAAAAATAGCACATTAAAAATACATACCATATTGGGTATGTTGTCCCCACTTTTGTATGCATTTTGTATTTGTGTTAAGTGCCCGTGAAATTTAGAGCATGGATGCTTTATGTTAAGCCAACGTGAAGCACAAGATACTTGGGACCGCACCCCATTGTTTTCGATGATGTCGCAATAAGTAGAAAAAATACGCCCCCAAAAATCCGCAGACGGTTGGTTGGTGCCTACAATAGGGTCTTGATACATAAATATGCTTTACACAGTGCAATATCTTCAACTTTCGTCCAATTTTTGTCCCGGCATGTATGTGAAGGTTCACCTATGCTGCCCCCCATTCTTCAAATTGAATGTGTATCTTGTTTATTTTAGAAATGAATAGAACGTGGATTTGGACGAGTCCCTCTTCTATCTGTATTATAGTGCATAGAAGAGTTGAAGTGAAAATTTTGTTTGTCAGAAAGAATCAAAAAATTATAATTACTCTGTTAGAAAGAATCAAGAAAGTAAAATTTATTTGTCAGAAATAACCAAACAATGCAATTTGCCTGCCATGTAAAAAAAAACAAAAAAACAAATATTCAAGATGTAAATTTTTTTTTTTAAAATACCTCTCACACAAAAATTATAAAAATATTTTAAAAAAATTTGGAAAAAAAAAAACCCTCGAAATATCTCCATAAAGCTGCCTCCACAGTCCACCCGCCCTCTCTGCATAACCCCCCCTTCATCTCAATTGACCTCACAAACCCTCTCCCTCCCCGATTCAACTACCCCTCTCTGCAACCCTCTATTTTTCTCTGCAACTCTCTCTGCAACCTCTACAAACCCAGAGATTCCCTCATTTCACGCCTCTCTCACTCGTGCCTCACAAACCCCCCTCATCTCAACTACTAGTCTCCCTCCCCGACTCGGCTCTCCCTCTCTGCAACCCTCCCCTTTTCTCTGTAACCCTCTCTCTGCCAAACCCAGAGATTCCCTCGAAATATCTCCCACTCGCGCCTCACATCACTGCAACCCCTTTCCAATCGTCATCTCACTTCAACCCAGCACATGGCAGCGAATCTCTGCAACCCCTTTCACATCAAGGGTTTGATCATACCGGATTAAAGAGGATGCGTGTCAAGGATCACGGGGGCTATGGGGAGTTAGGGTATGTTTGTTTCTCGGGAAAGTCACGCCACCAATTTTCTCGGAAAATCCAAAACCCATTGTGAACGAGCTCCTTTTGCGGGGTCGCTTGGGTCCACGTCATCACCGTGCGATGATTTGAGATTTTTAGAAAACACAAACAAAGGAGTCGCCACCTTATTTTTAAGGAATAAAGAAACCATAAAAACATATTATTTTCAATAAAACAAAACAAACTCCATTTCAATGGAAATACAGTCTTCAAACCAGAGATGGATCCGGGGGCTAGGTTACGACGTGGGAAGGTTCCAAGTCTTCACTTGTAGGCACCCACCTCGCCCTAATTAAAGGACTTCTAATTCATTTGAGCTATTTAAAAGTCTTAATGCAAACAATCCAAAATAATCTAATCAACCAACAAAATAGAGGTATAAATGCAATAATCTATATTAATAGTAATAATAAAAAAGAATACAAACAAACCCTAAAAACCTAGGACACCCTTCTAGCATCCTAGGGCGGACTTGAGCCCTATTAGCGCCTACGTAACTTACTAGTGTTACCTAGCAAGCATCAAAGTCCACGTAGTTCGACTACCCTAGGACTCTCCTATTGTAATCGATCATATCATCTAAAGTATTTCAACTTAATTCAAGACTCTAGCTTCGAGAGTTTTTATCCGTTTAAAATTATTTATTTGAAATCATTTCAAATTAAAAGAAATTTTCAAAATCCAAATATTCTAAACAATTCTTATCTTTAGAATTCAATTTCAATTGAAAATCTTTTTCAAAGATATTTCAATAAAACAAATCATACTGGGGGAATCTTATCCCAGGATAAAAATCTTAAAACATTTCAATTTTTTTCAAAAATCACTTAACAATCAAATCTTTCATAAAAATCATATTCATTCCATAAAAATCTTTTTAAAAGATCCCTCGAAGATAGACTCTTAAATGAAAAAAATATACTTAATTCAGATATCGATTTTTACAACAAAGGACAGTCCTAGGGAAGGTCAAGTGACCTTCCTAATCCTAGGGTCTCTAACTAACCCTAAAATTAATCTAAAATCCTAAAATACTAATGCAAATGCATGCTAGAATTTAAATAAACTAATCAAACATTCACGAAATTAATTCTAATCATGCATGAAAATGCTCCTAAATGCATACTAATTCCACTATGTGAACCTAGGCATATTTCTAAGTTGGATTTGGCCCTAAAATAATTTTTAGAAGTGATTTAAGGACATAAACAAACCTGAACAGATTTGAACATGAACCTTAAACCACTCTAAAAACCTTGAAAACAAAGAATAAAAATGATGAAGATGGCCTAGTATGCTTTCTACATGAAAATAGGGGCTTTGCGAGTTTTGTGAAATATCATTCTTTTTCAAAAAGCAATCATGGGGCTTTAAATTAATTTCAAAATTTTCATTTCTTTTTAGAAAGCATTCTGGCTTGGATCGTTGAATCTAGTGGGCCTGGGTTAAGTATTGATTCATCTGTTGATTTCGATATGGCTAACAACGACGAGGTTTCCCCTACTGCTGCTGTCGTAATCATGTCCTCCAAGGAAAGAATGGAAGCCTTAGCTCAAATGGCCGAAGATTCCCTAGCCCTAAAAGCAACCCAAGATCTATCTGAAAAGAATGGGGCTGAAATAGGAGAATCATCCCTTAAGCCTAAGCCCATCTTTGAATCTGTTAAGCCCATGGACCTGGATAAGAATCCTCAATCCAAAAATCCTTCATATCTCATTGAAGAGCCTATTCTCCTGAATAGTAGGATTGAAGCCCTGGAAAAAGCCCTTAAAGGATTCCGAAGGTCTGATGACTTGATGGACATGACCTCACTCTCCTTGTTACCAAAAGCCTGCTTACCCAGCCACTTCAGGATGCCGGAATTGGAAAATTTTGATGGGATGGGTTGTCCTAAGATCCATTTGAAGATGTATGTGAGAGTCATGCATCCCCGTAGGGCTGATGATGAGTTACTAGCCCAAATGTTTCATGAGTCGCTTGCCGGATCTGCTTTGAAATGGTTCTTACATTTGGATGAGTCTAAGATAAAGACGTGGGAGGACATTTGCATTGGGTTTATTAGCCACTACCAGTACAATACAGAAATTGATGTCACTCGTCGTGATTTGGAAACAACCAAGCAAGAACCCTATGAGACCTTCTCAGCTTTTATTATGAGGTGGAGGGTTAAGGCATCTCAGATGATCAACCGAGCAGCCGATGAAGAAC
The DNA here is from genome assembly GCA_017140935.1 of Hamamelis virginiana. Taxonomy (NCBI): domain Eukaryota; kingdom Viridiplantae; phylum Streptophyta; class Magnoliopsida; order Saxifragales; family Hamamelidaceae; genus Hamamelis; species Hamamelis virginiana. The sequence continues at coordinate 221,016 of JAESVK010000693.1, read as the reverse complement.
AAATCCAGATGGTACTCAAGAGCTTATTATCCATCTACCACAAGTATCTGTTTGCACAGTACTTTCCCAATTTTAAAGCTCTTGTTGGGGCTGGGACCCAAGTCGAAGACGCCCTTGCTAAAGGATCCATCGAAGTCGAACCATCTCTCAAAAGACAACGAACCATTTTCGATGAAGAATCAAGTGATGAAGTCAATACCATTATCCCACCCACATTGTCTTCCAATGGAAAAAATCCACCTCGCCAATTTGCTGATTTCCACATGCCGTTGGATCAAATCCTCGAGATATTGAAAGATCAAAACCTTTTGCAACCCCTCGAGCCAAGGCCTCTCCCTAAGTCCATACCCAAATCCTTCAATGGAGATGAATACTGCAATTTTCATCAATACCCGGGCCATTCGACCAACCAGTATTACCGCCTTCGCCATGAAATCCAAGATCTGATTGACCGCAAAGTTGTCTCACCATCCAATTTCTCCAATCAGTTAGCTTGAGCCCATCACCGCCCCCTTTTCTAATGGATCCCTTGACGGAGAACCTTAGTGAAAGCCTATGAAAGATGAATAGCTGTTTCTGCCGAGTAGTAGCTTATAAGATTTTGTTTGTGCCTTCTTTGAGTAGTGTAGGATTTCAGTTTTCATTTTCAATAATAAGTGTTTCCTTAGCCCACTTGTGGGACTAGGGTGATATGTTGTTTAGGATTTCTTTGTTTTGCCATTTCCCTTCGAGTTCAAGAATAAAAAAATAAAAAAGATTCTCTTCTGCATCTTCTTTGCATTGTTTTCCTCTATCGATGTTTATGGCATGGATGTAAATCTTAAGAAAAATGTCTCTCTGGAGCTCGTTGAGCAAAGGAATATGGGACAATTAACCTACATGAATTAATTAGAATCAATTGTTTAGGGACAAATGACTTGTCTAAGGTAATTAAGATTGGACCAATAATTTTCTCGCAAGAAAAAAGAAATCAATCGGGTATCATGTTTAAAGTAAACTTGAGAAACTTTTAAGTTAAAAGGCAATATATCCTGCGACAGCCTCATTGTGGTGTGACTACCTTTCATTCATTCTGAAGATAGATCAAGAAAAAGTCAAGAAAGATGAAGCTGAAGAGATGAAATAGGATGGATTAGTAACTAGGGGCTGATTCTTCCCAAATCGAATCAACCCATAGTATACTCATACTCAGGAAAGATCGCGAAGATTTGGAAAAGTTTTAATATAAAAGATTAGATCATGCGATGAAGATTCAATGGTAGGGCTCCTCCCAAAGAATGGGGCTTCCAAAAAAAAAAAATAGAAATGAATGGCATTCGAAGCCATTCAAGCAAAAGAAAATATGGTACACCGGGGCTTAAAAAAAAAAAAAGAAGTTAGTCCCACGAAGAGAGTTCGAACCAAGATGTGAAGTCTCTACACCATTAATTGAGCGCTATCAAGCGGGACTATTTGTCTTTAGATTTAAAAGAGGATTAAGTTTGCTCATCTCATCCATTTAGAAAAAGAAAAAAGAAAAAAGAAAAAATGAAAAGCCCGCTAGGTAGAAAACCAGAAAGGGCTGCCTAGGCAAAAGTTAGGGCATTCAAAAAAAAAATATCAAGCCTGCTAGGTAGAAAACCCGAAAGGGATGCCTAGGCAAAAGTTAGGGTATTCAAAAAAAAAAATCAAGCTCGCTAAGTAGAAAACCTGTAAAGGCTGCTTAGGCAAAAGTTAGAGCAAACAAAAGAGAAAGAAATTGTCATGAACTACGAAGACCTGATTCCCCAAATATCACAAAGAGTTAGAGAAAAATGATAAAGCATTGCATCAAGGACGGGGATACGTAGGCAGCCCATAAAGTTACTTTGGGTGCGGTCTATTTCTTGTAAAAACACCAAGAGTTTGGTTCAATTGTAATTATTAAAAGATTATTTATTGAGATTTTAATAAAATTGATATTTATTCATCCATAAAGGGTAGAAACCTTTTTAAAGATCTATTACATGCCATGTGTACTCATAATTCCTACTTTCTTCAAATCTTACATTGCTTTGAAAAGTAAAATATTTAATCCCTAATCTACTCTAAGTCCTTCTCGCTCGACGGGCTTGGGCTTCATTATCATCTTCTCTATTTCTCTTAATTCGTGACGCATCTGATGGAAGTGATGAACCTGTCGACTAAGCGACAACTCGAGAACCATAAACGAGGCTTTGAACCTTATCCTTCATAGCCTGCACCTTTAAACCCAAGTCTTGTTTAAGCCAAGCCCGATACTCCCCATCAAGCCTAAAAGGCCCATTGCGATCTCCTACCTGACTCATACATAAACCTGAAGCCCATTTCTTCATAGCCCAAGATACCAAAGAAGGAGTAGCCGCCTCAACCTCATGAACATGCCCTTTGAGAGGGAGATTGATTTGAGCACGGCCCATCTGGTGAAGCACCCGAGAAGCCCAGTAAAATGATGTATGCTTTAGGCCCATAAGCTTCACCTGACAACATCCCGAAATGTGTAGTACATACTCTTCACCACAATCCCATATGGCCACAGGCCACTGAATATCTTCCCAAGTCAGAGAAGAGAAGAAGGTAATCATATCCTGAATCGAGCGATGCTCAAGAAACAAAAGTCTACGTGAACAATAGTTGTGGGACAAGTCCACAAAGACAAGCCTAATCGTTCAAACACCCTCTTGTCTTCTGCCCGTATTCTTTCTATGAATAGGTTGATAATCAACTTGAGAGCTTTCATTGTGTTTAGGGTAATGAAAATGAGCCTAGAGATGTGTTTTTATAGTTTTTTGGCAAAAGAATCAAGTTAGAAGCGAACTAGAACATTCTAGAAGCAAACTAGAACATTCAAGAAGTTAAAAAGTGTCAAAATAATCAAAAAATGGTGAACCAGGGTCAATGACCATCCTCCAAAGGACTGCCAACCGTCCCCTAGGGATGGCCAACCGTCCATGGAGGGATGGTCATCCATCCCTGATCTCAATTTTTGACTAATTTTGACCTTTTTGAGATTTTTTGACATCCGGTTTGACTTTTCGCTCAATTTTCGTCAATTTTGACCCATTTTCGAGTTAAAATTGAACCAAAAAAGCAATTGAAACATATTTGTATTCTCATTAGGATAAAATTACATGTCACTCAGGGTTTTTAGTGCATACATAGAAAAAGAATTACATAGAAAATCCTAAGCAGGCCTTTTATAGGCCTAATAGTCACTACTACAAAAAATCCCTACGAAAACGGTTTTAAACCGTTGTCAAAACCTTTTGAACACGGTTCTGGAACCGTCCTTAAGGTGTGTGTTTTCATAAGGTAGTACCCCTTCGAACACGGTTTTGAACTGTTTTCATTTCTATGCATACGAACACGGTTTTGAACTGTTTTCATTTCTATGCATACGAACACGGTTTAAAACTGCTTTCAAATATGTCACGTACAAAACCGGTTAGAAATGGACCGGCCCGGCCGATCGGACCGGTGAACCGGACTCCTCACCGGTCTGGATTGATTATTGGACCGGATAAGGAAATGAACCACCTTGAACCAGTGTGAACCGGCTGGTCTGACCGGTTCAACCGGTCAATTAATAATTCAATCTTTTTTAATGAAAGTTGCATTCCTTGAGGTTTGAACTCCTAACCTTTTAGAAAGAGGATAGAAGCCTTTACCACTAGGCTATGCTTTACTTGTTGTTATTATAATGCAGTATATAAAATACAACCTTATTACATTCATATACTTGTAAAAATCTCAAATATATTTAAAATAATATATATTTTATAATTATGCGGTCCGACCGTTGACCCGGTGGTTGAACCAATGACCCGACCACCTGCCTCTTCTCCGGATCGATGTCCGATCCGGTTCTAATAACTATGCTCTTAGTTTATAGTAACAATATATGATGCGTAAGGCCATAATCAGACCCGGCCATAATTATCAGACCTGACTAGCGCGGCGAAGGGTGTGGGCCACCAATTGAATCATTTGGTTAACGATTGGACATTAAATTATATATATATATATATATATATATATAAACTAAGATACTTTAACTTTAATTTTCTTTTAAATACTTAATACCAACCAAAACTTGGATTAGTGGTAAAATGTAATAGCATAATTAATTATTTTAACACATGGTTCAGTGTTCGAACTATGAGAATAGCATTCACATTTTATATAAAATAATATTTTATAGTTTATGTGAGAAAACAGAAAGACTGTTTTCTTTGGTTTCTTTCTAAAACGGTTTCCAAAACCGTCTTAATAATATGTCCATCAAAGACGGTCACAAAATAACCGTTGTTAAATATTACTAAACTAAAACAGTTTTGAAAACCGTTTTCTTTGATCTCTTTCTAAAACGGTTTCCAAAACCGTTTTCTATTTACCGTTTTCTTTGCATCTTTTTGTAGTAGTGAGTACAAAATCATCTCCGCCGGGATGATTTCCTCGTTCCCTGTGAACCTGACGCCTCGTGATCCTCTCTCGATCCATGGCGCTCCTGTGAAGGCTGGCTCGAAGCCTGCAAACCCAAAGTTTGGGTAAGATTGGTGAAGAATGAAATTGTTGGTGATTGAAAGAATAAAGAGAAAGTTACCTGTTTTGACTCATTTTCTTTCAATTTTTGATTTAAGAAAGTGCATTTGATTGAGATTGAACGATATTTGATGATTGAATGAGGAATCAAGAGGATTTGGTGCATACCAAAGTGAGAATTAAGTGATTGTGAATAGGAAGGTTCACATGAAATGATGAATTTTTGGTTGAAAACCATGAGATTTAGAAATAAATGAATGAAAAGATTGTGTAATCAAGTTTATAATCTTGAAATGATTAGGAATACATTTGATTTGGTAAGCTTGTGAGATCTATGAAGGGAATTATAGAAGAAAATAAACCCATTAGGGGGGGCTAATGAGAAAAGCCCATTTTGGAGGCCTAAATCCATAAGTCTTTGTGAAGTTGATAAAATATACATGAAATGTATATAAGAATGATATATGGTTGATGTTAAGATATGATATGATAATTGGAAATGCAATTTCCAAAAGGATTGATAATCCTTAAGATAACTA
>JAESVK010000693.1:166522-197221 GCA_017140935.1 Hamamelis virginiana | reverse complement strand
CTTTTTCAAGTGTTGAAAAATCAAGGAAGTTTATACAAGTCTTGTGTTCGTGTGGACGATCATTGGAGGCCACCATTCTTTTGGGGCTCGAGGTTTGAGCGAGGACGATCATCAAAGGAAGAGAACATCGCAAAGGAACACATCAATGTAAGCTTTTCTTTAATGTATTTAATTTAAAGTTGATTCGTTTCATCGATTAAGACGATTCATGGATGAATACAAAGGAAATTTTTTTTAAATCCTACCTTCCGCTGCGTTTCTTGATTGTATTCTTTCATATCCTTGGAACCTTCCCACTTCGTAACCTAGCCCCCGAATCCAACTTTGATTCGAAAGACCATACTTTTCCAAAATATGGGGTCAATGTTTTATTGAAAATAAAACTCTTTTTTGTGGTTTCCTTGTTCCCTAAAGATAAGGTGGCGACTCCTAGTTTTTTACAAACTCTTATCCCTTTTTCAAAAAACCCTATCTTGAGTGGATAATAGATAATGATAAATATGGATAATAGAGAAGGATAATAGAGAAGGATAAATCGAGACTGATAAACATCATCCACAATCCACTCAAGATAAACATCACCCCAAGAGTGAACGAGAGAGGCCTCCCGATCCAGGTTGGCAGGTTCACAACTTGATTCTCTTCAAAAATGGCTAGAAATCAATCTCACCCACCTTATTCAAAATACCCATACTTGGAAGTCAAAGCTAGATATAAAGCACCATCATATGGAGACTCTCATCCACCATCTCTACTCTTGGAGCCTCGATCACATCTTTCGTATATTCACTCCAAGGAAAATGTAAGTTAGATCCCATCAATAACTTTTGATTCATATGTGATTGATTAAATTAAAATGTTTATTTGCATGTTATGATTGTTGCTTTCATATCATAATAACCTTTGGGAAAACATGGAAGCCCCATTTCATAGTTTCACAAGCTTATCAATGGTGCACACCAAGTGTTCGATGAAATGCCTCAATGAAGTAAACTTTGATTTTTCAAATCAAACATATTTTAATCACATTCCAATGATTTTGTAGGATTTTAGAAAACATTTGCCATGATCAATTATTTTTGAAAATACCATTTTGAAAATATGCACATCACATGTTTGATAAAATGCCCAAGTGACACCATTTTCCATTTTCTCTTTAAAAAGGTCATTTCATGACATGTAAAGTATTCCAAAATTTTTATATGACACTCAATTTGATTAAAACTCCATCAATTTTGAAATTGAAACGCTTTTGATTTTGGTGACACCAAACATGTTCTTGATAATAAATTGTATCATTTGATATGCACATATCTTTTGCAGAAAACCTTTTAAAAAAGTATTTGATCATTTTGGCTCATTCAAAGCATAAATTTTACTTCATCTTATGATATGTAAGTCAATACCATGTTTGCATTACATTTGAATCAAAAGTCAAATGTAAATATAACACAAGTTCTTGATAATGTTGAATCAAGAATAACAACATCCCCCTTTGATGAAAATATAACACAAGTGTGTTTGTACAGCCCAATTTCGAAATCCGTATATGCTATTCCTTGGGCAACCTAATCAAATGGTTGGATTTAATGGAAACTCGCCAACCTCAAGCAAAAGCCATTGTGGTGCAGGCGGGCTTCAAGTTCTTTTTGGATTCCCTTTGGCTTGACAACATGGACAGGATGGCTATACTGGTCCTTTCTGAACTTTGGTGGGACACCACCAACACCTTCCACTTCGGGTTTGGGGAAATGACCATGACCCCGCTCGACTTCACTATGATCACTGGACTTTCTATTGGAGGCAAACCGTTCGCCTTTTATGAAGAAGCTCATATCGATGAAGAGTACTTGTAAAACATCTTGGGCGTCAAAGATATTCCTTTAACCAAAAAGGGGGTCAAGCGCTCTTGGCTCTATAGTCATTTTAGTACCCAAGCTGAGGAAGAGGGAGGGGATCCCGAATATATTGCCCGAGCTTTCATCTTATATCTGATTTCATGCACTTTTTTTGCGGGTACGCAAGACATATCTCCTCTAGGCTTCTTAGAGAGTTTGCAGGATATGGATAATGTTCACTTGTACGACTGGGGTGGAGCGGCATTAGCGACCATGTATTGCTCCATGAGCAACAAATCACGAGATGCTGCCCAAGACTTCGGCGGCTTGGCTTTCATATGGCAGGTACTGATTTTACCCAGTGTTCTTCTGACATAATCTCTCTATATCAATTTTCTGACCTTTTTCTCATGCAGGTGTGGGCTTTCATTTACTTGGGTCTTGGTTGCCCTATCTTAAAAGAAGGGATTAACCATTGGCCATTTCTAGCTCGCTTTCATCCTTCCAATTCGCGAAAATCCAACCTTCACATATATGATTATGCCTCTGCCAAGGCCATCCTTGCTAGTCTCATCGCGGAACAGGTAAAACCTCAACAAATTATCTCTCACTCAAATCCTTCAAATTCAACTCTCACACTTCTTATAATCTTCAGGTGAACTGGACCCATGGGGCATTTGGAAGACTTCTTTGGCTCCTCCTCACACACAGAGTGTACTCCTGACACATAGGCGAATTCTGTTTGAGGGACCTTTTGGCAGGTACTGGTACTTGGGCGAGTGAGTTTGTCGCCAAGTCTATGGGAACATTAATGAAGCCAATGTGCCTCTTCTACCTTCTGTAAACATGCGCTATACAAACAAGATGAAAGGCGAGGACCTGCTAGAGTCTATGAGAGGAGTGGATCTTTCTGCTTTCCTTTTCCCTGAATAGAATTATGAGGTCTTCTGCCAGCAATTCCTGATGCGTCCCTTAGCGACTGGAGAACTGCCTAAGAGGGTATGTAAAGTATTTTCCTTCACCTCTATAAAAGATTTCATAAAACTTCATACTTATCTCAACAGGGTCGTCGCTCTCGAGGTCAAAGTTCTCGAGCTACCGCTAGTGGCATGGCGAATGATGATGATCAAGATGCGAATAGACATCCTATCTTGCAACCCGCAAATTGGAACATCGAACTAATAGTAGAAGATAACTTCATGTCTTCTGCTATTTCTCGCCCTGCAATTAATGATGGATACCATATAGACCCTTCCTATGAGCAGGTAATTCTTCCGCCGAATCAAATAACTACACATGCATGCCTACAGATACACTGACAACATTCCTTTCTAATAGGTCCCTCGAGAGTATTGCCAGGATTACATCGATCTCACTACCGCCCTGAGGCGTGACCTTCGCAGAATGAGTTTGAGGACCTCCGCTCTTACTCGTCACCAGGTAGTTTCAAATCATATTCAAAACCCAGATTTCTTTCCTTCTCACAAACCGATCCAACTGTGAACACTGTTTCAGGCACCTGACCCACCACGTCATTCCTCAGCCGGTGAGGGATCTAGTCGAGGGATGAGAAGGAGCTCTCGAAGACGCTGATTAATTCTCATGGGGTTTTATTTGAAAAAAAACTTTTGTAATTTCCAAACACTTGTGCCAAAATAAATTTCCCTCTCTTTTAGAGTATGTATACTGTTAAAACCCATTCACTGCTATTAATTCTCTCACTTTTGATCATGATTGAACTAATACCAATGTTTTGAAACTCGTAAATAGCAATAAATAGTCAACAAAAGTCGAAATCGGGGCCCCGAACGCACGAAAATTCAAAAAAAAAATCAAAATTGGCAAAATTGGGCGGCCATATCCTGGTGACCGTCCAAGCCAGGACGGTTGGCCGTCCACCCTAGGACGGGTAGCCGTTAGTGGTGTCAAACCGGTCGGATCGGGCCGGCCCGGTCCGTTAATTATTCGGTCAAATGGGCTACCGGATCGGATCATGATCGGTCCACTAAGTTATCGGATCGGATCGGATCGGTCCATTACGGAAAAATGGTTGTCCAATCCAGTCCATTAAACTGATCCTCTATGCTAACGGGCCAAACGGGCTAATGGATCGGATCGGATTGGGCTGGACCGGTCTAATGGATCGTACTAATGGACGGGCTTAACGAATCAATTGGATAGGACTATTGGATCGGACTAATGGATCAAACGGATTGGGTTTTTTTTAAAAAAAAAAAATTTCCTTAACATGTGTTGATTTCTAACGGATTGGGCCTTTCTTTTTTCTTTTTAATTTCCTTTACATGTGTTGTTTTCAAACGGATTGGATCTTTTTTTTTTTTTTTAAATAATTTCCTTTACATGTGTTAATTTCATCAACACATTACACATATGCACATTATACTATATGTACACATCTCTTTACTATTCTGATGGAGTGGCTGTGGCTTAACTTATTCATTTTTTTTATTTTTTTATTTTTTTTTTTTACATTACAAGTTTAAACTGTTAAAGTACATGAATGAATAATAATTACAAAAAAAAAGACTTATTTTATTCATATTTCAAATGTATACAATCTAGGAATGAGAGAATTGCATCACTATAATTAAGTACATCCTAACTAGGTTGGCACCTACTTAACCATCCATCATTTGCATTACCCATCCTTGTAAAATAAAAATAAAAAGACAAAACAAAACAATTCAAATTAGAAATTCAATTTTATGTTTGCTCATCCTCAATATCGATATTGGCAAATTCAGAAGCAAAATCATAATCTTTTGAGATTTTATCTTGAATTCTTTTTTATGCACGTTTCCAATCCTTCAAGCAAATTTGCGCTTCTAAACTTTCAGAATTCATTCTGGTCCTCCGTTCATCTAAAGTCCTATTTCATGCGCTAAAAGCTGATTCTGATGCAACTGTAGAAACTGGGGGTGTTAGTAAATCACGTGCCATTATAGAAAGCACAGGATATTTAATAGAACGATTTTTCCACCACAATAAAATATCCAATTCTTTATTTTCTAAAGGAGTAAAATATTCAGATGTTTCTAAATATCGAGTAAGTTCATTGTATGATGAAATAGTGGCATTTTGATTACCTTGCCGTGAAAATTCTAACAAAAGAATGTTGTCGCAGTCAATTAAAGAAGAATCAATGTCATCTCTAACATTATTTGCATATTTAGATTCATAGCTATGATAAATAGAATGTAATTTTTCCCTAACATCATTAATCTCAATTGAATTAGGGGTATTTAATTTTTCATGAAGTTCTTTTATAGCATAAGATACACCAATAAATTTTAATCTAGGGTCCATTACACCTGCTAAAATATATAATAATGGAATATTATCCCAATATTTCAAAAATTTCTCAATCATTGCATCACATGCATCTTTAAACATAGGATCATATCTATGTGCATTTAAATGATGTGCAAGATTAAAAAGTAAATTAAGAATAAGACAAGAAGTAGGATAATAGACACCCGAACAAGTGTTTGTAGCTTTGTAAAATTTTTCTAAAAAATTCATTAAACGATCTGCTTTTTCCCAATCATTATGATCAATGCGACAAGTAGGATGACCTTTAAGATCCATGTAGTCAGTTATTGCTAATTGATGGGATTTGCAAGATTGTATCATGAGATACGTAGTATTCCACCGATGTTCAGTATCAGTGGCAAACTTTTTTCCCTTTAGACCATAAGGGGTTCTACAAAATTTATGAAAATCTTGTATTCTCGCAGGTGAAGATCTAAGGAAAATAACAGCTTGTCTAATTTTTTTTGTAATATCTTCAAAATATGATAATCCATCTTGTACAATTAAATTTAGAATATGACATGCACATCTAACGTGAAAAAATTGAAAACCAAGAGGATTATGCAAATGACGTTTAAACATATCAATGGATGCAGTATTAGCAGAGGCATTATCAAAAGTAATACTAAATATTTTATCTTGAATATCATATTCTCTAAAAACATTCATTATACCTTGAAAAATAATTTGGGCATTATGTGGATATTCTAAGATGCGAAAAGATAAAATTCGTTTTTGTAATTCCCAATTAGCATCAATAAAATGTGCAGTAATGACAAAATAACCCATATAATTTCTTGTAGTCCAAGTATCAGAAGTACAAGCAATAGTGGGACTATTACTAGCAAATTCTTGAATTAATTGAGCCCGTTGTTTTTTGAAAAGTTTTACGCAATCATTTCTATGGGTATTTCTAGAAACAGACTGAAATTGGGGATTAACACATGTTTTAATAAATTCTTCAAATTCAGGATTTGCAACGAAAGAAAATGGTAATTCTGCAGAAGCAGAGAACATGGCCAAGCCATCTCTCATTCGGGCTTGATCATAAGTGAAGGTCCCTAAACCAGAACTACTACCAAAACTAAGTTGGGTTTGTCTTTGGTCTGATGGACCGACATGTAAGGCGGCACATTTATCAGCATGCCTTTTAAGGTGGGTTGTGCCATTTGAGCTATCATTATAATCTTTTTTACAATAGTTACATATAGCCCTCCTAGTTCTAACACCATTTATCGTACGCATCTCTACGGTGTAGTGAGTCCACACCGCAGACCGTTTTTTCCGTGTGGGATTGGTGCCTCCATTTGCTGCAGTACTAGCAGCAGTAGGTTCATTTGTGGGTTCATTTGAACCGCCCACTACTTCAAATGCGTCAAATTCATCACTACCGTACCCCATATCCTCAAGATTAATTACTCTATCGTGGTCCATTTTGACAATAATAACAAAAATTGCGAGTCACAATACTATGGCAGTAAAAAAACAACAATAATAACACTAACAATAATAATAACAAAAATTAAATAAATACTAACTGTGTGTGGGAAAATAATACTGTGTCAGTGAGATATATATTAAAAGATGTCTAATAAACTAAAAAAGTGATATAGATATTAAAATATATCTAATAAACTAAAAAACTAAAAGGCATGCAAATCCTAAAAAACAAGAAGGCATGCAAAAACTATATCTAATAAACTAAAAAACTAAAAAAGTGAGATAGATATTAAATATACTGTTTAAGAGTTTAACACTTAAACTAAAAAGTAATAAATGTTAAAGGAATAAAAGGTGTTGTCCCGTATAAAACTGTTTGTGACTTGTGAGTCTTGTGAGGCAGTGAGATATTTGTGAGATAGATATTAAATATACTGTTTGTGAGATAGATATTAAATATATTAAATATACTGTTTGTGGAATAGATATTAAATATATTGTTTGTGACTTGCGGACCCGTATAAAACTATAAAAGATTAAAAGATATCTAAAAAACTAAAAAGCAAAAAGGCAAAAACCGTGTGAGGCACAGAGGCAGTGAGATATTTGTGAGTCTTGTGACTTGTGAGTGGAATATATTTGTGATAAAAGTATGAAAGCATAAAAGCCTAAAAGGTTAAAGGTGTGGTGTGGTGTGTCAGTGTCTCTGTGACTCTGTGAGTGAAAGATATTTGTGAGAGAGTCAGAGAGTGTATCTTCAAATTCGTGAGAGATATGAGATTGTTCCTTTGCAGGTTGCAGAGTGTAGACTTGCAGGTAGAGTCGTGGAGAAACCGAGAAACTGAGAGACCGAGACTTCGAGGGGTTGGGCCGTTGGGTGGAAGCAGAGAGGACGGTGGAGAACTGGAGGAGGCTAATCGGACCAGCGCAAGCAGAGAGGACGGCGGACTGGTGGAGGAGGCTGATCTGACCGGCACAAGCAGAGAGGATGGCTGAGGAGGCTGATCGGACCGGCGCAAGCAGAGAAGATGGCGGAGGAGGCTGGATCGGAGGTGGATCACAATCGTCTGTTCAGTATGTGAGACAGTGAGAAAGGAAGAGAGATAGAGCTTGTTTTTTTTTTTTGAGAAACTTTGTGAGAAAGACCGTAAGAGATTTCAGATTTGAGCGAGGGACTGAGACTCTGAGAGAGATTGATGTGGATATTTTGTTTCTGTTTTTTTTTTTTTTTGGCAAACAAAGAGTAAGAGATACGAATGGACTAAATTTTTTCCCAAACAAACAGTGGGAGACTGCCAAACTGGGAGTGAGAGAGATTGAACAGAGAGAGAATGAAAGATTGATTCTGATAAAGTGATAATATGATGTGAGGAATGAGGATAGTTTGGATTTGAATTATATAGAGATTGAAATTTGCAAAAAAAATCAAATATATCCCTACAATATGGCCGTTTTATGACTGTTATAGTGGGCAAAAGAGTAAAAAAATTGAAAAAAATTCAAATTGTATTTGATATATGTAATCGGGCCTAGCGGATCGGTCAAGCGGATCGGATTAATGGACGGACTAATAATCGGACCGGATCGGATCGGACCGGATTTTTGATCAGACCGGGCCATTTAATGGTCACGGATCGGGCCGGCCCATTGGGCAGAAAATCTTAGCCCAATCCGTCCATCGACTATGGATCGAATCAGTCCAATCCATTACTTATCGGACTGGATCGGGCCCGATCCGTTAGCTTAATGGACCGGTCAGCGGATCAAATGGGCGGCCCGTCCATTTTGACACCACTAGTAGCCGTCCTGCCTAGGACGGTCACCGAGGTGGCCCGCCTTATTTTGCCTATTTTTGGCAGTTTCCAATTTTCAGTCCTTTTGGGTTTCTAATTTCCCTTCAAATCTGACCTAGGTTTATAAATAGAACCTTTTAGCAGCCTCCATAACCATTCTAAAATATTTTTAAGCATCATGGAGGCTCTCCCCAAGTTTTGAAAAGATTCATGGCGAGAATGACGAATGAAGACAAAAAGGTGTTCGCCCGCATCAACTTGAATGCGTGTTTCTCTCTTCAACAAATCAAGATGGAAACAACATTCTTCATTGCTGCAAGTCACTTTTGGGATCCCACAACTCATGTTTTCAACTTCGGCACCGAAGAAATATGCCCGCTATTGGAAGAATTCTGCGCGATTACATCCATTCCTCTCAAAGGACCTTTCATCTTTCCACAAATTCGGCGCAAATACTCACCAACTCTCGCTTCTCTTCTTGAAATCACTGAAGGAGACACATCTGCATTCATCGAAGGTACTAACCTCAATCTTCTGAAATTGGCTACTTCTTTTCTTCACCCTGGCTTGAATCAATTTACCACTTCACGGCCTGTTCAACATGCTTTAGTTTTATGCCTTCTTGGCCAATTCTTTTTCTGTACTGGCTCTTTCCTAGTTCCATTAGAACTGTGCGAACTAGTTTTACCTCTTTCTGCATCTCAAAACATGATTCCTATGGTTCTCACCAAAACTCTGAATGGCTTAGACAAACTCCATGCCAATTTTGAAGCTCCATTTGAAGGTAGCCCCATTCTACTGCAGATGTGGCTAATTGAGAGACTCAAATTCATTGCCCCTTCCACTAGTACTTCTTACCATGCTTCTTATCATCGTCGTGCTATTACCCTTCCTCGAGAGTGCAACTTACTAGAATGGTTGACTTTCCTTTATACTCTCTCTTGGGATGACATCGAGTGGTATGTGCATGATTGGAGCTGTTCTGGCCATTATCTGCTACGTTCTCCAGGTTATTCTACAGTAATCTTGGTAGGACTGAAGCGCACTTCTTTTTACTGGGCAACCCGACTGTTTCGCCAAATGGGAACCAAACAGACGATTCCATCTCTTCCAAAGCATACTTATGCTTCCAAGGCTTGTGGTGAAGATTTTGATGTCAAGGTGGCCATCTGTATTACGCACAACTCACATTGATTTCTCTTATGGGCCTTTTCAATTGGATGAAGTGTATAGGCAATGGTTGTCTCAAACTGTGGGTGCTAGGGGACAAGAAAGGAGAGCTAGGATTTCGGGACTTATCGAAAGTCTCTCATCTGATGATCAAAGGGACAGTTCGTCACTTCCACCTAACACTTTGCAAATAGTACTTTACAAGAGGGGAAGAGATAACGATTCTGAATAAACTTCAAGGAAGGAACAAAGGACTTGACGGAATTTTGAAACACATTTTCCATACTTTTCGCACTTTTATTATTTAGAATAAAGAAAATTTGGATCATATGGCATGTAATAAACCTTTGAAAGGCTTCTCTTTATTTCATGAATAAAAGAATTTTATCTTTTTAGTTTTGAATAAATCACTACAAATAATTACAATTGAAATCAAACACCAAGTTGGTTTGCCTTATAGAATTGGACCGCACCCAAAGTGACTTTATGAGCTGCCTACATATCTCCATTTTTGATTATCTTTTTCTTACAAACTTTGACTTTCTTATTTTGAATACTTGGAGAATCAGGTCCTTGTAGTTCATTGGATCAATTGAAAAGCTTTTTTTTTTTTTTTTTTTTTTGGGGTGCTCTACTTTTTGCCTAGGCAACCTTTGTAGGTTTTCTACCTAGCAAACTTCTTTTTTTTTTTTATTTACACATGATACTTTTTCAATTGATCCAAGTTGGTAGGTTGAGAGAATTCATTCCTTTCTATATCCATGAGACACACGGCTCCGCCTGACAATACACTTTGATGATGTAGGGTCCCACCCAGCTTGGCTTGAACTTATCTCTTGGATCATGAATCGGCATTCTGATTTCTTTGAGTACCAAATCTCCTTTCTTCAAGCCCCTGTTTTTCACTCTTTTGTTGAAAGCTCTCGCTATCCTTCTTTGATACCCTTGGACATGGTATATGGCTCTAAATCTCTTCTCATCAATAAAAGACAACTATTCATACCTGCTCTTCATCCAATTGACTTCTGTTAATTGGCTTTCCATAGCTACTCTTAGTGAAGGAATCTCGAACTCAATTGGTAACACTGCTTCCATACCATACACTAATGAATAAGGCGTAGCCCCAGTTGACACCCTAATGGATGTGCGATAGCCCCACAAGGCAACTTCTCATGTCAATCATTGTATGTATCGGTGGTCTTTTTCAGAATCGTTTTCAAATTCTTGTTAGCCGCTTCTACTGCTCCGTTAGTCTGCGAACGATAAGGAGAGGAATGGTGATGCACTATTGGTCGCGCCACAGCGATGGAGGTTAATTCCTCGCCATGCGCCAAGATTTAAAAGTATTTATAAGACCACACTCTAGCTAAAGTTAACCTCAATTCGATGAGTCAATGGGAGTGCGAGTCGTCCACAGAGAACGTGGTTGATTCGAGTTAAGAGTTTGTAAGAAACTAAGCTAGTGAGGGAAATTCCAAGGTTGATTGATTGGTTGGTTGATTAAGTTCCTAATGAGAAATTAAGAACACGCTAAGCTAGATTAAAAATAATATAAAGTGGAGAAAGGTAACAGGGTTGGTTCGGATTAGGGCAAGACAGTAATCACCAAATGTAATATGAAATGCTATTAAATATGGGATAATGGAAACCCAAACTACAAGAATAGGTTATCCAAAAATATATGAATGATCAAGTGTATAACGATTAATCATAAGCCATAGACTATCAAAACCTTAACGATAATGCATAACCTATGCTAACAACCAAACCATCATTAACTCAATCATTCATTAAAGTAAGCACCATTTGTATTTGAATGTAAAAGCAATCACAGAAAACTAATACATTTCAAGGTAAAAGAGATTTAAGTACAAAAACTCTCAAATACAAATCTATCCCAATATTCAATAACATTAATTACAAAATGGTGACTAAAACCTCACCCAAAATCCTTTCCAAACCCCATCACCAAGTGACCTAGCCGGCCATGTCGAAGATCGGCAATCCTTGGATGCTCCTCCACGTCATAGTCAAACGTAAGCACTTTCAGAATAGATTTGATGGTGATTGGTTACCAAGAAAGTGGCAAGAAAAGCATAAGCAAACAAGAAGTGACTTTATGAACTAAACAACAAAAAGGAAGCTTGTCCTCACATCAATAAAGCTGGCATTTATACCCCCCTAAAAGACAAGGAGCAAAATGACCAAATTGTCCCTCAATCCCACAATTGTTACACAAATACTTAGCATTAAAATCCGGTCAGACAGTCATCTATCGATAGCGTGCAATGCACCTATCGATAGAGACTGCGAAGAAGGCCTGCGAAGGAGCTGGAACTTTGAATCTCTATCGATACCGCTAGAACGCCTATCAATAGAGAACGCGTATGCATGAATCGCCTGAGAGCTGAAGGGGCCATCTATTGATACATAGGCCATCTGCTAACGATAGATGCTGAAATATATGCCGAACTTGGGAGATCAGGGACTGCCATCTATCGATATGTAGCTTCGCCTATCGATAGAGCATAAAATTGATTCCAAAACTTGCTAGAACAGAAGCCCACATCTATCGATACATAGGACCACCTATCGATAGATCAAAATTACGTAATCCACAATGGAGATCCAGAAGCCACCATCTATCGATAGGTATAATTGCCTATCGATAGGTCTTGCTCGAGATGAAACTTTGGATTTACAGGGGCTGTCATCTATCGATACCTGTATGCACCTATCGATAGATGACCCAATTTCTTCCAAAACAGCCTGAATTGATGCTCGATGCTTCCGCAATGTGGTCCCAACTTTCCACCACGAACCACGCTTCATCGGAGAGCATAAGTGGGGCTTCAAAAGGCCAAAAACCTACAATACAAATAAAATCAACATAAATGACTATCTTTGCAAAACCTATAGAATTACTTCACTATTGTCGTGCAATTAGGTATAACAACTACCAATTTAGAGCATATGATTGCGAGCAATCAACTATACCATATTTCTTGAGAAGCTCCTCGGTCTCTTTTCAAAAGTGTTGCCCATTATCTGAAATAAACTCACATGGCACTCCATACCGATAAATGATGTTGTATTGGATGAACTTGGCCACTTGCTTAGCATTCAAAGTCTTGTATGATGCTGCTTCTACCCACTTGGTAAAGTAATCAATGGCTAAAGCCTCAGCTTCTATTACACGAGTATTTATCAAAGGTTGAACAGCAAAATTACACAAATGCCCTTGTGATCCTTCACCTATATCATAGATCTCATAATCTTCAAGGACATTCCACATTTTCCATTTATCCACAGCCAAATTATGCACACGAGGATGAGACTTTCTACTCAAAGCATCAGCAACTACATTTGCTTTCCCAGGATGGTACTTAAGCTCAAAATCATAGTCTTCCATATATTCCATCCACCTGTGCTGCCTTAAATTCAAATCTTTCTGAGTAAAACTATACTTTAAACTCTTGTGATCAGTAAATACCTCAAAATTCTCACCATACAGATAAGATCTCCAAGACTTCAAAGCATGAACCACAGCAGCTAACTCCATATCATGAGTAGGATAATTCAACTCATGGGGCTTTAACTGACGAGAACCATAAGCAATGACTTGCCCATTCTGCATCAAAATACAGCCCAAACCCTGTCTAGATGCATCACAATACACAGTATAACCTATTCCACCGACAGGACCAACTAAAACTGGAGCAGAAGTCAACTGAGCTTGCAATTCACGAAAGGCTTACTCACACCTATCATCCCAAACAAATACCACTCCTTTGCGTGTAAGTTTCGTTAGAGGTGCTGCAATACTAGAAAAATTTACAATAAAACGACGATAGTATCCAGCAAGTCCAAGGAAACTACGAATATCTGTGGCACTTTTAGGTCTTTCCCAATTCAACACAGCTTCTACCTTTGAAGGATCAACAGCTATACCCTGTTCAAAAATCACATGGCCCAAAAACTTCACTTCCCTCAGCCAAAACTCACATTTATCTTTCTTTGCATACAACTGATGATCCCTTAAAAGTTGCAAAACTTTACGAATATGAGAAGCATGCTCCTGTTTAGACTTAGAATAGATAAGAATGTCATCAATAAGGACTACAACAAACTTATCTAAATAAGGCCTAAACACTTTGTTCATCAAATCCATAAAAGCAGTTAGAGCATTCGTTAAACCAAAGGGCATCACCAAAAATTCATACAACCCATACCGAGTACTAAAAGCAGTATTTGGGATATCTTCTTCCTTTACCCGAAGCTGATAATAACCTGAACGAAGATCAATCTTTAAAAAATAACAATAACCTTTAAGCTGGTCAAATAACTCATCAATACGTGGTAAAGGATAACGATTCTTTACAGTCACCCTATTTAACTTCCGATAATCAATACACAAACGTAAAGAACCGTCTTTCTTTTTCACAAACAAAACTGGTGAACTCCAGGGTGAATGACTATCTCTAATAAACCCTTTAGCCTGCAAATCAATTAACTGATCTTTGAGAACTTTCAATTCTGCAGGTGCCATCTTATAAGAGCAAAGATGAATAGGATCAATATTGAAATAAACCTCTATAGAAAAGTCTACATCTCTGTGAGGAGGTAAACCAGGTAATTCTTCAGGAAATACATCGAGAAAATCTCTTACAACTGGCAAACTTCCAAAACTAGCAGAATCACCTTCATCTAAATCCAATGCTGCCAAAGAACTAACAAGTCCACAAACTTGAGATCGCCACACATTTTTTATCATTCGTGGAAATGGCATAACTCTACCTCTATTCCCAGCAAAACAAACTCTATTACCATCATTCAAAAACAAAGTCACCTTCTTTCCAAAGCAATCCACCATTGCTCTGTAAATAGATAACCAATCCATTCCCAGGATAATATCATATCCAAACAAATGCATAACAATAAGATCAGCCAACAATTCAAAACTATCTATCCAGATGCTACAAGAATTACACACAGTCTCAGCTTTTACACTTTCCCCAACTGGTGTAGACACACATACAGGAAAATCCAAAGATTCAAACAAAAGTTCCAAACGAAGAGCACCATCTAAATCAATAAATGAATGCGTAGATCCCGAGTCAAACAATACTTGAACTCCAGAATTGAAAAGAGAAATCATACCCTCAACAACTTCATTAGACGGCCCGGTATTAGGTGGTGCAAACTGAAAGACACGACCAGTAGCAGGACCTCGTCCCCTACCTCTACCTTGCTGATTCTGAGGCTGCCTACTAGAAGAAACTTGTTGTGAGGATTGGGAAGTCTGGGGTAGCTGTGCCGGTCTAGGATTCACAGAAAAAGTACGAAACTGGCTCTGTTGAAGCGTTGACGGCTTAAACTGTGGTCGTGGAAAATTTTGAGACTGAGGATATTGTTGAAATTGAGAGGCTTGCGGTGATATTTGAGTTTGTAGCAATAATGGACATTCTCGACGAAAATGACCTGGTTGCCCACATTTAAAACATACCGTCGACCCACTGCTCTGACCTGTTCCACTTTGACCTCTTTCTAATGCTGGACGTTGGTATGGAAAATTTATGGATCTGTTACCTGAAGACCCTGAACTCTCACTACTAGTACTTCCTCTTCCCCTTCCTTGAGTTCCACTATGCCTCTGAGCTCCATAACTTCCCTGACTAGGCCCTATTTTTTTACCATAACCCTGTTCTAAAATTCTAGGCACTGTACCATACTCCTGACTCGACCCCAATGACTGTCCTGATCCTTGCCCAAAACCACGGCCTATATTTCTATCAAAACCCCTTCCAACTCCCTGGCCTTGTCTTCTACCCCCTTGAGCTCTCCTCTGCATAATCCTATGAATTTCTGGAGTTTCTTTTTCTACCCAAAATGCTCTATCAACCACTTCAGCTAAACTAGGTAGTCTCAGCATAAAAATCTTTTCTCTAATCTCAGACCTCAAACCCCTTTCAAACTTTCTAGCCTTCTCTTCTTCTGTAGCTTCTAAACCTACCGCATATCTAGACAACTCAACAAACTTCGCTTCATTCTCTAACACTGACATCTCCCTCTGAATCAACTTCTCAAACTCCTCCCTTTTAACTTGGCGATAAGTAGAACTAATATACTTGGCTTTAAACATCACCTGAAATTAATTCCAAGTTAAGATATTCACATCTCTAGTAGTACGCACTGTTGTCCACCAATCCTTAATAGCATCTTTAAATTGGTTAACTGCAAAACTCGTTCTAAATTCCATAAGAGTCCCAACCATATCAAAAAGTTGCTGCATTTCATCTAACCATCTCTCAGCTTCCAATGGTTCAGGCCCTCCGTAGAAATCACGAAGAATTAACCGTTTAAATTCCTTTAAAGCTGCAGATCGAGCTACCCCAGGTGCAACTGGTGCTGTAGCTCTTCTAAACAGAGATGTCATTTCTTGAAGTAATCCATGAACATCTCCACCTGTATTTGGAGTCTGAGAAGAATTGGATGGCTCTCCCGCCTCACGAGTCTGTCTAGTAGACCGCCTACCAGCCATTCTATAAAACAATAATCACATAAAACTTATCAAAACAATTAACACGGAATTCCCAAACCTTTCCTAAAATATACTACCCATGTCATACAAGACCATGATGCATGAACAAAATGTATGTCACGTCTTTAACCTAACTTTACATGCAATGCATGAATTTTTCCCTTATGGATCTACTAATGAGCTCTGATACCATTCTGTAACGTCCCAACCTGACGTTAGCTACCAACCATCAATGATAAGTTGACACGTGTCAAATTGAAGATACAACCTGATAAGCTCATTTATATTTCTACGCACAGGAGATAATAAAACCTTTATATTAAAATATGAAATGTAATGATCATACATATGTCCCAATTCGTACCATACAAATACAAACTTTACAATCCTGTATATATAACGTCACAATGTCAACACTCCTAGCATATGGGTACAAACCATAATATACATATAAAGTTTACAATTTCAAAACTCTATCCCTACTCTGGACAAAATGCAGGAATACACCAAAAAATGTTGCTTCAAAAACAGGATGCATTAACCTTCACTATGCTAGCTATAGCCATCCTCCTGAATATCTGCTGCATAAAAGCAGGAATGAGCTTACAGTAGCTCAGTAGAAATATTATCTTCAAATTAACAATAATAATACCGATGCAGGGATTTAAATCAGAAATAATCATATTTAACATGTTCAAATCATTTATAAACAAGTGCGGACTTTCATAATTCATAAACCATTTCCATTCAAAATAGAATCTCATTGGCTCCACATAAAGTATTACAGTCGCTGATTTCAGGCTAACCAGCCCCTAGCACAGCCAAACTAAAACATAACCAGATCAGGTTTTTCATCGATGGTAAGCCACTTGCATGGGCTATTTCCTTCGGGTCCGCTCATAGGCTCCACCCCGGACACGAGGCCCTTATTCCCGTGAATACTAACTGAGCCAATAAATACAGTTTCCAAACAGTGGTTGCATAACAATAATATCTCAGTTGTCAATCAGACATAAATCATTACAAATGGCATATAAATATAATTATCAAAACATCATTTCGTAATCTGTATATTCAGCAAATATGAATTCAATAAACCAATTCATATGTCATTTCCAAAACTGTATAAACCATGCCACACATATTATTTCAAAATAGCCATAATCTCAAGCATCGTATTTGTCCAAACATGTTCTCAAATAAGGTTTACAAGAATCATTTCAATAAATCATATTATCAGTGTTAATGAGGATAGTTATATTCCTACCTTTCCAACTTGACTTCCTATTTGATTTCCTGGCACAAATGCACTCTAGGTTGCAAAAGGATTATCAACTGGACTCTCAGGATCAGAAATAAAATGCAAATAATGCAATTGAGACTATAACTCAAAAATATACATCAACAAATATAAACCAATGACTTAAATTCCAAAGACATTTCTCTATTCTCAACACTAAACCTTTAAACAAATCCAAGAAAAAATAAGCTTTTCCAATAATAAATCCATTTAAAAGAATTTTGAATAAGAAAAATAGAAAATATTTATTTTTATCAAAATTGAGGGGTTAGTCGACTAGTCATTATTGATTAGTCGACTAATGAGTCTATTAGTCGACTAGTCACTAATTATTAGTCGACTAATCGAAGTCCCCATCTAAAAACCAGAAACTTGAAAAACTTCAGGATGCAGTAGTCGACTAGGAAAGTGGTATTAGTCGACTAATGAGTCTATTAGTCAACTAACCACTAATGATTAGTCGACTAATCAATTGCAAAGTTATCCTGTTCGCAAAATATCCTTCATTAGTCGACTAGGCACACTCGGTTAGCCGACTAATGAACTGTAGATTTCCAGAAATCCGACATTAACACTTCCAAAACCTCAATCCAACACCAAAACTCAATATCAAACTCAATTTCCAACCAAAATAACTTTAAATCAACCAATTCAACTAACTTTATACATAACCAAAACCATATTTTCAAATTAAATCATTAGGATTTCAATTCAAAAACCCAAAAACCCATTTCACATTCGTAATCAAACCAAATGAATTATTCAACTCAAATCCTTCTAAAAATCAACTACATAATACTTTAAACAACTCCAAACAACTGATAAAACTTCCCCATCAGTTCAAACCACACCAGTCCATCCACTACATACCAAAACTCACGTTATGGGTTTGAACCCAAAATGAAAAACTAAAGAGAAAATGAAGAAGATGAACTAGGAACTTACCTTTAGCAATTATGGAGCAATTTCTGCGAAGTCCCAGCTGCGAAGTCTCACTCGAGCTTCATTTCCTTCTCTCGACTTCACTTTGCCGCTTGGAAGATACGAGAAACAAAACTGATAAGTTTAAAATTTAAACTTATCATCAATGGCAAATTCGTAAATAACTCGAAATTCAATATATTTTTATTTTATTTTTTTTATAAACATTAAAATACTATTATAAAATACTTTAAAACATTAAAATATTATTATTAAAAATACAGGATATCACAACAGTAGATAGGCTCTTCTCTAGATTCAATAATCATCGGTGCTACTCCCCCTTCAATTAGAATTTCTGCCATGGATGCTAGAGTGGCTAAGGCATCTGCAAACTTGTTCTGTTGCCTTGACAGTTAAAAGAATTTTATTTAACGGAATTCTTTCACCAATGTCTCTAGATAATCATGATATGGCAACAACTTCTCATCCTTAGTCTTCCACTCTCCTCTAGTTTGGCATAAGATAAGGGCT
This sequence comes from Hamamelis virginiana, assembly GCA_017140935.1. NCBI lineage: Eukaryota > Viridiplantae > Streptophyta > Magnoliopsida > Saxifragales > Hamamelidaceae > Hamamelis > Hamamelis virginiana. The sequence continues at coordinate 178,351 of JAESVK010000693.1, read as the reverse complement.
GAATCCTCGTACACTTCAAGTTCTTCTACTCGCAAGGCCAATGCCGACTCTAAGGCTAGGATGAAAGCCTCATAGTCAGTAATATTGTTGGTGGCCATTTAGCTTCACTGCCACGGGTATCATAACATCTTCTAGTGTTTCCAAACAAACTCCTATGCCACATCATTTCCTATTCAATGCTCCATCAAATTGCACTTTCCATATCTTCTTCTCTACCACAAGGATTTCTTCATCCGGGAACTGGTGATCAACAGTGTCTGCTCGTGAAGTGGCACATTCTGCTAGATGTTCTGCTATAGCTCTTCCTTTCACTGATTTCTGTAACACATACTGAATGTCGAACTCTGATAATAATAACAACCACTGTGCTGTTTTATAAGACAAAGCAGGCTTTTCTAGCAGATACTTTAATGGGTCCATTCGACTGATTAAGAGTACTTGGATATCATGAAATGGCGAAGCTCTTGAGTTGCCCACACCAATGCCACGCACGTCTTTTCTAAAGCACTATAGTTCACTTCATAATCAGTCATCTTCTTGCTGAGGTAGTAGATGTCATTCTCTTTCAATGATTCTTCAAGATATTGAGCTAACATAGCTCCCATCACGGTTTCGGTAACCGTTAAGTAGAGTAATAACGGTTCACCTTGTTGCGGGGGAACCAGTATTGGTGGGTTGCTCAAATACCTCTTGATGGTATCAAATGCCTCTTGGCATTCATCATTCCACTTAGTCGGCACATCCTTCTTTAGCAGCTTGAAAATCGTCTCGCAAATGGTTGTCAACTGAGCTATGAAGCGTCTGATAAACTGAATCCTCCCCAGGAATCCTCGAATTTCCTTATCTGTCTTTGGTGGTTGCATCTCCATGATGACTTTGATTTTCTCCGGATTTACTTATATCCCTCTCTGTGTGATCATGAAACCAAGTAGTTTTCCAATAGTCACTCCGAAGGCACATTTCTGAGGGTTCAGTCGCAGCTTGTACTTGATAATTTTTTCAAGGAACTTCTTCAGAGCGGATAGATGTCCTTCCCTATCTACAGACTTCACGATCATGTCATCTACATACACTTCCACCTCTTTGTGAATCAAATCATGTAACAACGTGGTAGCCATCCTTTGGTATATAGTACCAGCATTCTTAAGGCCGAAGGGTATAACCCGATAACAAAATGTTCCCCATTGTGTAATGAAAGCTGTCTTTTCCATGTCTTGGGAAGTCATTTTGATCTAACTATAACCTGAAAAACCATCCATGAAAGACAAGAGTGCGTGGCCAACAGTGTTATCGACTAAGATATCTATATGTGGCAGAGGGAAGTCATCCTTGGGACACGCCTTATCGAGATCTCTGAAATCAACGCACATTCGTACTTTCTCATCCTTCTTAGGCACTGGAACAATGTTGGCTAGCCATTTTGGGTATTATACCACTTGCAAAAATCTGACGTCATCTGCTTGATCACCTCATCTCTGATCTTCAAAGCTCATTCTGGCTTCATTCTTCGCAGTTTCTGCTTGACTGGCTTAACATTTGGATTAATTGGAATGAAGTGCTGTATAATATCGGGGTCAATTCCTAGCATGTCTTGGTACGACCATGCGAAAGCCTCTATGTTCTCTTTCAAAACCTCTACCAATGATTCTCTCTCTTGTGGCGACAATGTTGATCCAATTTTAATTGTTTTAGGTGATTCATCCGTCCCTAAATTGATTGAAATTAATTCATCCATGTTAAGTTGAGCGTCTCCCTTTCCATGTTGCTCGTCGAGCTCAGGGGGAACATCCTCTCGCGGGTCTATATTCATGCCATATAAATCCAAAGATGATAAAAAAGGAGACACTGCAAGAGAGAGTGAATGTTTTTTTTTTGTATTATTGATTGAAAACAAGACACGGAAGATGAATCAAAACTATTACTCACACCCTCCCTTAAATGAGGTTGAAGTTTTCATTGAACATGAGAAAATCCTATGCTACCATTTTGAAAACAGAAAAGCAAGGAAATCATATTCTACTAAAAGCACCTACAAGCTATCATCAGGTGGAAGTGACTCGATCTCCTCACAATCACAGATAAAAAGGCATTCTTTAAAGCCCCAGTTGGATAGGGGTGGAGTTGTAGGTTCAATTGGATAGATCGCCTCGGCTTTATATGTATGCACTTCGAGACACAGAATCGCCTGCTCGAGCATGTTTGCCATGGCATCAGCATCAAGATTTTCAACCCAATCATTCTCTTCCTTACCAGCCTCACTAGTAACAACATCATCAACCACCGAAGCAGTGAGAGCTCCTTCAATAACTTGTACATACTCGAATCCTGACAGTAGCACTTCTGACGGTTCCTGATTGATCTCACATATTGGCACTCGACTGTTTCGATTGATCTCCATATCTCACTTCAAAGTGACCATTGACCCCTGGTGTGGAAACTTAATCTTTTGGTGAAGTGACGACGGTATAGCCCCAGTTGGATGAATCCACGGTCTTCCCAAAGGCAAATTAAAGCTGGCTAGCACATCCAAGATCTGAAAATCAATTGTAAATTCCACTGGCCCGATAACAACAGGAAGGGTCACCATTCCTATAACTTCTTGGCAAGTGTTGTCATAAGCCCTGACGGTCTGTCCTGATGGTAAGAAATCAGATGGTTCAATCCCCAATGTGGTAGTAGTACTGAGCGGACATACATTCAATGTTGATTCGTTGTCAACCAAGACTGAAGGAACTCTCTTTCCCATAATATCCACTGTGATGTACAAAGCTTGCAGATGATTACCCCCACTCTTGGGCAAGTCAAATTCAGTAAATGAAATGGACGGTCCATGATGAACCGGATTTACCAAACCTACCAAACTCTCAGGAGACGTATCAATAAGGATCTGCACTTGATTCAACAAACGAAGCACTGTTTGTGTTTCTACGAGGCCATGAGTAATCCCTAAATAGTTATGTTAGCCTGTGTTCTTTTCAACTGTTTCAATATTTCTTCCTCTTCTTCTATGACTTCCGGTCGCTGACCCTTCTTTAATTCTTCCAACAGATTACTGGCTTCTAAATGAGCTGTCTTGAAATGGCGCCCGCCTCGAGTTAGATGGTCTATTTCCTCATCACTAGCCCACAAATTCTCTATCGTCTCAGGTGTGCTCATGAGATCTTCCCACTCGATCAAACCGATCAAATATTTAGCAACAGTAGATGCATAGGCAGAACTAGGCCATTTGTGGGAATCAACCCACGGAAGTCTAGGGTAAGTAGCACGGTAAACAATCTTGCCATTTTCTCTGGTGACCTTGGCGACTGAAGAAGTTCTATTTTCGAACTGTTCTCGCAGGATGTCATGACTTAGCATTTCAGGTGAAGATGGAACAATCTGTTCAACTTCTGTAGGCAAATCATCACACCCCGTACGAATGACAGGTTCATCAGAAATCTTCCTCGATGAATAAAGCACATAATAATCAAACTTGCCGCTCGACTCTCCTAACAATCCAACCTCCAGGTCTCCTGCTAAATACCTCTTTTTCAACTGATGCTGGGAAGATCCACTTCTAGAGGCTTTCTTGGGAATTTCAGGTGGTACAGGCTCTTCAAGGTAATGCAATTCCCCATGATCGAATAAATCTTGAACCAATTTCCCTAAGACCGTGCAATTTTCTGTGTCGTGCCCAAAGATGTTGTGGTACTGGCAAAAAGACTTATGGAAGCGAGGTATGAGTAGGGTAATAAGGCCTTGGGATCGGGCTTGGTAAAAGGCTTCGGTTAAGGCAGTTTTGAGTGGGACATATGGGCGGATTGGGTGACGAATTTTCGGGTCGTCGAGGCCCAGGGCATTGATATGAGCTGGCGGTGGTACAGCATGGGTTGGGAGAGGATTACTGGTGATATTTGGTTGAGTTGAAGGGTTCGGTGGGGCAATGACTTTCTTGTCGATGAGGTCTTGGATTTCATGGCGAAGGCGTATGCACTGGTTGGTGTGGTGGCATTTGGATTGATGGAACTAACAATACTCATTCTCTTTGAAGTTTCTGGGTAATGGATCTGGAAGAGGCCGGGGTTCGAAAGGGGTAAGGAGACCATGCGCCTTCAATTTCTGAAGGACACGTTCTAGGGACATATATAGATTGGTGAACTGGCGGGCTGGCTCTCTAGCTTGGAATGGGCGACTTGGTTAGGCAGCTTGAGTAGGTTGGGTGATGGCATTGACTTCAGGGTTAGGTTTACGGTTGAAGGGTGGTTGGCGGTTTCTGAGAGGTTCCTCAACCTTGAGAGCTCCACTAGCCAAAGCATCTTCAACTTGGGTACCGGCAACAACAAGGGCTTTGAAGTTAGGGAAATACTGTGAGAACAGATACTTGTTGTAAATAGGCAGGAGACTCTTCAGTACCATCTTCACTTGTTCATCATTTGTCGGCCTGCGGGTCATCTGCGAGACTCTTGCTCTCCATCTAGAAATGAAGGCGAAGAAACTCTCCCTTGGTTCCTGTTTAGTTGTCTCGAGATCCCTACGAGTCACATCAATCTCCGTATTTTACTTGTAATGGTCAGTGAACTCATTGCAAACATCTTCCCATGTCTTCAACTTAGTCTCATCTAGGGATAGAAACCACTTCGAGGTCAATCCCTTCAAACATTTGAGCCAACAGCTCATCATCAACTCCACGAGGTTGCATCGTCCTCACATACATCTTTAAATGGGTTTTAAGCCAATTCATCCCATCAAACTTCTCTAACTCTGGCATATTAAAACTGAACGGCATACGAGCCTTGGGGAACAGTGAATAAGACGTGACATCAACCATATCATCAGACCGACGCATCCCCTTCATGGCTTTCTCTAAGGCCTTAACCTTACTTGACAATAGAATCGGATCTCCAAGCAGGAACTTGGATCCATCGGGCTTGCCATCCAGATTGATGGGCTTGGACTTGACCCCTGATTGGGTATTGGCACTGTCATTGACTTGGGCCGGAATAGCTGGGTCAGATGTAGTCTTTGGGTTCTCTAACTGGGCCTCCTTAACCTGATCTGTATTGGTCTGTTTATCCATAACCTCTTGGGACATTTTCTTGATCTATTTAATCTCACGGGCCAGCGCATCAATTCAGTCCATAATAGCGTTCAATACTGTAGCAGTGGTGCTAGATTCTCCGGCAGCCATTGAGGGTGTGGTTGGGGGTTCGATACTAAAAAGACACCCTCTAGAATCACGACGCCAGGCAAGAATTCTACACCATGAAATGAGGGTTTTTAGAAAAATGGAAGAGTCCACGATGCTTAAAACACATGATAGACTATTATGGAGGTGCCATCCAAACAGAAGGAAAGAGAAAGGAGAAAACCATCTTACCATGATTTCAACTCACTTCCTTATTTCGCAAGGCCATTTCCTTAGAAATTAGGAAATAAATCAAAATCATCAATAGGGAAATAAAACATTATCAACCAAACAGGGTACATATGGCAACACGAGTGACTAGTCCTTCATTCTAATGACAATTTCCTTTAAAATGGAGGTCTCCGTCAAAACAAGCCAAAACAACCTAAGCACAAAAGGGTATGTACCTTTAGAATATTCTCTTGCATACTCAAAACAATCCTCTCATTTTAAGGACTAAAATCCTTAAAATAAATAGCCTGTATTAAAAATATCAAAGTTTATCTAAGGGTGACATATCCCTAAGGTTCTAGCATTCACAAACAAGGCTCACATCAAACAGGGGTAATTTCGGCAGCATAACGACGCAATTATGTGCTAAAAGAAATTCGGCAGCATAACAGCGCAGTTGTATGTCAAAATGAAAATTTCGGCAGCATAACGGTACAATTGTGTGCCAAAAATCGGGCAGCATAACAGGCGTGTGCCACATGTGACACATGATGTGCCGCGTGGGTCAAACAGAACGTGATTGATCTTTGATATACCCCGAGGGGTACTTGACAATAAGTTGATAGTTTCGTCATGATTGCCCTAGTGTCGAATGGAGACAGGGATCGGGACTAGATTATCGTTTGGCAAGGCAACATCGTCCTATCACACAATGACATGCAGCTAATAAAACTAACATGATATGCAGTCACACAAATGCAAGTGGTTGATTTTAATTAATTTAAGAAATTAAATAGCCCAATTAAATCAATGAAGTTTAGCCCTCGATGTCCCCAGTGGAGTCACCAGTTCTGTGAACCAGCACCTTTGTCCGGGGTCGCTTGGGTCCACGTCATCACCGTGCGATGATTTGGGATTTTTAGAAAACACAAACAAAGGAGTCGCCACCTTATTTTTAAGGAATAAGGAAACCATAAAAACATTTTATTTTCAATAAAACAAAACAAACTCCATTTCAATGGAAAGACAGTCTTCAAACCAGAGATGGATCCGGGGGCTAGGTTACGACGTGGGAAGGTTCCAAGTTTTCACTTGAAGGCACCCACCTCGCCCTAATTAAAGGACTTCTAATTCATTTGGGCTATTTAAAATTCTTAATGCAAATAATCCTAAATAATCTAATCAACCAACAAAATAGAGGTATAAATGCAATAATCTATATTAATAGTAATAATAAAAACCTAGGACACCCTTCTAGCATCCTAGGGCGGACTTGAGCCCTATTAGCGTCTACGTAACTTACTAGTGTTACCTAGCAAGTATCAAAGTCCACGTAGTTCGACTACCCTAGGACTCTCCTATTCTAATCGATCATATCATCTAAAATATTTCAACTTAATTCAAGACTCTAGCTTCGAGAGTTTTTATCCGTTTAAAATTATTTATTTGAAATCATTTCAAATTAAAAGACTTTTTCAAAATCCAAATATTCTAAACAACAGGAATGCGCTGGATCCACGGTAGGTACTTCTGTTGAAGTGTGTTGAATTGTACTAACAATTCGTCACATACACGAAGTATCCCAACGTGCCCATGACCCCATGGGGGGCATCCTAACACCAAAGAATCAGATAGTGCCATTCGAATCCACCACATGACTTTCACCAAAGTGAATCTCAGAGATGACTCTCCCGGGTGGAGCTCTCGCGTGTCCGGGGTCCGATCAGATCAACCAGCGACCGGTTTACGGAACAAGGAGTGAGGACTAACCTCACTAGAATTGCAGTCCGCAGCCATCTGACCCATTTTCTTTCTCTTCAACCTTTAAGTAGACCATAGGCGGGACTGAGACTGGGTTTGCCCTACCGCTGCTCCAACCAAATTATGGTGAATGAGCTAGTCTTGGCTTTCCTGGGTTCACTAGAAATGCCATCTATCGCACTGGATTTCCTCACTTCAAACACTATAAGTGAGCCACTCAGAGTTCCCTATTTCCCGGCTTTGAGAACTTTCTTATCTTTAGAATTCAATTCCAATTGAAAATCTTTTTCAAAGATATTTCAATAAAACAAATCAAATTGGGGGAATCTTATCCCAAGATAAAAATCTTAAAACATTTCAAATTTTTTCAAAAATCACTTGACAATCAAATCTTTCATAAAAATCATATTCTTTCCATAAAAATCTTTTTAAAAGATCCCTCGAAGATAGACTCTTAAATCAAAAAAATATACTTAATTCAGATATCGATTTTTACAACAAAGGACAGTCCTAGGGAAGGTCAAGTGACCTTCCTAACTAACCCTAAAGTTAATCGAAAATCCCAAAATACTAATGCAAATGCATGCTGGAATTTAAATAAACTAATCAAACATTCACGAAATTAATTCTAATCATGCATGAAAATGCTCCTAAATGCATACTAATTCCACTATGTGAACCTAGGCATATTTCTAAGTTGGATTTGGCCATAAAATAATTTTTAGAAGTGATTTAAGGACATAAACAAACCCGGACAGATTTGAACATGAACCTTAAACCACTCTAAAAACCTTGAAAACAAAGAATAAAAATGATGAAGATGGCCTAGCATGCTTTCTACATAAATATACTATGAAAATACTATAAGGATCATACAAAAATATGGCTTAAAAATGTTAATTAAACCACTTTAAAACATATATTCAAATCTGGACAGATTTGAATACATGTTTAAAATAGTCTAAAAACCATTATTAATCCATGAAAATGACAAATAAACATCCTAGCATACAATCTAACATGCTCGACTAAATTACCATGCAAAAACATATCAAAAAACTAACAAACATGCTTTAAATGATTATTTTAAACACAAGGGGAGGATCTTACATTCGCACGCTCCCTCGTACACAATTTATATATTCAAACCATCGAATCCAAGACAAATGTTCAAATAATCATAAAAACATGAAAAATAAAGACTCGAGACTCATCACATGTCAAAATAATATACTAACATACTCATATAATCATTAATATCATCAATCGAACACCAAAAGATTTCAACGATTATATAAACATATTAATACTTACCCTAAACATGCTTACACATAAAATAATAACAAAAGACTCATCCTAGACATATTAATCACATAAAATCATACCAAAAGACATCCTAAATATGATTACTGTCATAAAATCACAATAAAAGACAACCTAATCATATCTACTCACATAAAATCATAATGAAACTAACCCTAGACACATCTACTCACATAAAATCATACAAATAACTATCCTAACACACTTACTCACATGAAATCATACAAATAACTATTTTAAACATATATGCTCACATAAAATCATACAAATAACTATTCTAAACATACATGCTCGCCTAAAACTATAATGAAATTAACCCTAAATACATCTAATCACATAAAATCATAATGAAACTAATCATGAAATCAAACCTACATACAAATATTCTACTATCCTAAAAATAAACCATATTCTATCCTAACATGCAAACTACAATAAACAAATAACATACATAAACTAATACTACTCTATCATTGCAAATAACTAAAAATCCATACATATCATACATATTAAACACATGAGAATGGAGAAGAAGATTTACATGAAAAACCAAAATTGAGGCTATGATTGAGCACTTACCCTTCTATCTCCTTCTTGGCTACCTTCCTTCAAGCTCTTTTTCTTTGAGTTCTTCCTCCCTCTCCCTTCTTAGACTCTAGTTTTTCTCCCACATGATGAGTCAAAAATGAAATTCTAAACCCTAGCCCCTCAATCCTCTCAATCTTAACTCTATCATGGTATATTTATAGAGTTAGGGTTTAAAACCTTGAATGGTTGGGATTTGATGCACTAAAACTCATCCTAGGGTTTATATACTGAAACAAGTTCGAATTTTTTTCAAAAAAATCAAGCAAAGTCAGCCAAAATAAGTGGGAAAGTCTCAAACTTTCCAAACTCACAAATTGAACCCGAGCATCCTGATGGCCGTCCTAGCCTGAATGGCTAGCCGTCCTGGGCTGGACGGTTGGCCGTCCTAGCTAGGACGGTCACCATGGTGACTTCCCCAAATTTCCCCTAGTTTCATGGGATTTTCGTATTTTTGCCATATTTTGCTCAATTTGACCCCAAATTCGATGATCTAGGTATCAAAACGACCGTGTTTTGATTTTTCACATTTTTAGAAGGTTTTTGAGTAAAAAAATACTTGACCATGGTCAAGGGTTTTGATAAAAAGCTAGCCAATTGACTCGATTGTGCCAAAATTGGTCATGTGACCATTCCTTGTTTTATAAAATTAATCAATTAGGCTTGAACCACTTCTAAAAACATGGTTTTGTTATGAAATTGGTACTTGAAAACATATTTTGAAAATCTTTGATTTTGGTGAAAACGACCAATTCACGGTCAATTTGAATAAAACCCTAATTTGACTCATTCTCGCCCGTAGGATCGATTTTAGGCGAATCCATTCCAACCATTCAAAAGTTCAATTGACACTTCAAATACACTCCCCACATCCATATAAACCTAATGAAACAATCCGTTTTGAATTCAGAGGTCATTCAGAAATTATACGAGAAAAAGGACGAAAACGCACCTCAAGTAGCAAAAACCCTAATTACCTATCAAGCTCTTGTCAGAATGACATGAAAATTTACAGGGATGTTCTAAAACATCTCAAAAGTCAAATGCAACACAAATGGATTGATTTTAATCCAAATGTACACATAAAATAATGAATTGTCCCTCTTCCTCAAAAAGGGCAATTTAGGTAGTTTGGTCTTTACAAGCCCAATTCACCATCAAATGACCCACTCTTCAAGTTGATCATTTTCAAAAATATATTATAAAAATAATTGGTAAAAATAGGGTGTCCACACCCGTGAGTTCATAGTTACCCTCTGTTTTGCTTGATTTTGTTGTGTGAGTTATTTGAACTTCATCTTGTGGATACTTGTTCATGTTTCTGTGTTGATTAAAATGTTATAATTTATTTTGATTTTTTTTCTTGAATTTTCTTGGCTGCCAAACACATTTGCATTGGGGGTAATTTGTCATTTTGGAAGTTGGGGGTAGTTGGAGTGGTGGGAAATCTGATGTGGCAAGAATAGCAGCTGCCATTCTCAAACCCAAATTTGGCAGCTTGGGTTGCCAAAGCCAAATTTGGCATGAGCAATGGCAGCTGCATTGGAGCAACTGTTTTGGGTGCAAAGTACCAAATTTGGCTTTGGCAAGTCATTTGGCAGCTCCATTGGAGATGCTTTTATGGAATGTTAATTTACAAGTAATTAGATGCATAAACGTCTAGTAGAAATATAACCGGTAAATAGTGAAGATATACAGCTAATCCAACTGTAGAAGTGCACTATTTTTTTTCTTGATTTCTTTTCCATCTTAAAACAAAGAAAAATACTAGATGAACCAAATCTTAGACCAAATTTTAAACCAAATGATGTGGCATTAAGATATATTTTTTATTTTCGTGCATTTTTTAAATGCACAAAAAAAAAATTATCATACTGTCACATCATTTGATTTAAAAAATTCGATCTAAGATTTGGTCAATCTAGTATTATTCTAAAACAAATAGTGTTTTTCATCATTGGACTTTGTGAATCATATGATATACACTATAAAATTAAATTAATACCTTGCTTTTCATTAATCATTTCTTTTTTTGAAAAAAAAAAAATTACACAAATTTAAGTAATGGTGATGAAAGAGGTTTCGACGGTGGGAACAACCTATTAAAAAAACTAAATAGAAGGGAGGTGGCCCGCAGGCCAGAAGTACATGCAACTCTTAGAGACCGTAATAGGGGGACTACATTTGTATACAAAAATGTTCATATTTCTATTCCTCCATATTTCATGGCAAATAAAGAAAAAATATATATATATATATTCTAAGCCTACTCCGGATGAGATTAGGACCCAGACTAATTCTTAGGGATATGCAACATCGTCAACGAATTTCATCCATTTTGAACTTTTCTAATTTTTTAGGCGGGAGCCCTGACTCTCTAAACTACCCTAATATGTATATATATATATACAATCCATTAAGGTCCAGACCTTAAATTAATTTGGGGTCCACTCGATCATCATTTCTCATACAACCAATGGTATTTTGAAAAAATAGCCATTGGATTAGATAATCTTCTTATATATGTTATGTTTGTCAAAAATTACAGTAATACAACAATCGGTTTTCAAAATACAGTCCGTGAAACACTCTAGCAGTATTTACCATTGGATGCTGTAACAATTGTTTAACAGTCTATATCTTGAAAACCGACCGTTGGATCACTGTGATTTTTGGGAAACATGACATACATTGGAAGATTATCTAATCTAACGGTTGGTTTTTCAAAATACTAATCCCAGTGAAAAGTGGACCTTAAATTAAGCTTAACGTCCGGACCTTAATGGATCATATCTCTCTCTCTCTCTCTCTCTCTCTCTCTCTCT
>JAESVK010000693.1:104034-162111 GCA_017140935.1 Hamamelis virginiana | reverse complement strand
ATATATATATATATATATATATATATATATATATATATATATATATAGAGTTCTGATTTTACCAGCTATATCTCATTTTAACTAAAATCAGATAAAAGAACATAAGCCCTTGGATTCCCATTTACTTAATGCATGATTCATCTCAAGATTCCAATTCAATGGCTTAAGGGTCTTAGCCGATTTTAGTTAAAATGAGGTATTCCTCGTAAGAACATTTTTCTATATATATATATATATATATATATATATATATATATATATATATATAGAGAGAGAGAGAGAGAGAGAGAGAGAGAGAGTTTTTATATTTATTTTGCAAAGAGTTTGGTTCTACACAAATGCCCATTCAATGCGTTTGGGCTTAATTTCTCAAGAAACCGTTTCAATATCCTAGCAAAGAGACTCGAAGTCAAGACCAATAACCCCAGACCCCACTCCTTGCATAGAAACGTTCTAGAGGGACTGGGGGTGATTTTTGGATACAATACACAAAGTTCTGAAGCTTAACTCTTCTACCAGGTGTCTTGGATATGCAATTGTCTAGGGCGGAAAAGAACATGGCCCACTCTTCAGGCCTGATTTCAATTTAAGTTTGGGCCTTGGACACATACAATCCAAAGATTTAACATAGGGAGCCTTATTATAATTCCAACCCCTTCAATTACAAAAGCGACACCCACTATAAGTAAACCTCAAATAGTACCAAGTAAACCTCACATACTTATAAAAATAATTCTAATCCCATTTCACTTATATCAAATTAGTATGTACACCCCATTACCCTTATCTTCCCATCCCCATTCAAAGACGACAGCATGACTTAGGGCACGGACGCACCCCACGATGCTTAGGCAACGTCTTTCTGTTAACAAGCCTTCACCGACACCATCTTCGGCGGTGACGAATCCAAGTAGGTACCCTCCCATCATCTCCCCTCCCCTCTCTCTCTCTCTCTCTAAAATTCTTAGCGTTTTTTTGTTGTTGTTTTTAACAAAATTGCGAGCCTGTTTTGAGATCCAAAATAGAACATTAAATAAGAAGTTATATATATATATCAAAATTACATATTTCACAAACCAACCGTTGGATCATTGTGATTTTTTGCAAGCATTATATAAATGAAAGGAACATCAAATCCAACGGTTAGTTTTCATAAATATGCTCAACAAGTAGCTCTAGAAGAAGCTACCTAATGCATCTTGCATCAAGTGCACCTTATATTAGCAACTCTGTGTATATATATATATATATATTTCCAAAATGTTATAAATTAGAATATTTTGGAAATGTTATGAGTTCTTTCACAGAACATTTCTAAAATGTTATGTTCCGATTCGCAGAACAAGCCCGCGAATTTGTAAAAAAATAATAAAATATAATAGCTCAAAGACAAATAAAAATCACATACCTTTTCATTCCCATTACCCTCTTGGATATCTATTATGATCTCCAAAGTTTCTAAACTATCCAAAGGTTACAAAAAGATAATATATTTTTTTTCATTGTGGGGTGTACATATCCAAATTGGTTGGTGTGAGTTAGTATTTTGAAAACTAATATCACTACTACAAAAAATCCCTACGAAAAATGATTTTAAACCGTTTTCATAACCTTTTAAAAACGGTTTTGGAATCGTTTTTAAGGTGTGTGTTGTCATAAGGTAGTACTCCTTCGAAAATAGTTTTGAACCGTTATCATTTCTATGCATACGAAAAACGGTTTTGAACCGTTTTCAAATATGTCACATATAAAAATGGTTTCCGACAGTTTTAAAAGATTGTTCATACGAAAACGGTTTTAAACTGTTTAAAAATATATCACATACAAAAACGGTTTCCGATCGTTTTAAAAGATTGTTCATACGAAAAATGGTTTTAAACCGTTGTCGAAAACTGTACATAAGAAAACGGTTTAAATTCGTGTTAAATAACTTGACATACAAAAACGGTTACAAACCGTTTTCAAATCATCAGATATGAAAACAGTTTGTAACCGTTTTCGAATAGTCCACATATGAGAATGGTTTCTGACCGTCTTTAAAAAAAATACCTCTGTAGAGAGCTACATTCATGCAAATCCTTATCTAAAGGCTTATCTTTCAATAATTCAACCCACTTAAAACTCTATTCTAGAGAGACTTTGTTTTCTAAAATAACTCTTCTTTTAAAAGACTTTAATTTTGAAAATAATTCTTTCAATGAGTTCAATTTGATAAAAAACAACTATTCTTCTAAGAGTTCTATTTTGATAAAAACACTTGAAAATAGAATTTTATTTGCATAAAATATCTTTGAAAAATAATTTTATTTGAAAACAATTTCATTTGAAAAAGAAGTCTCTCAAGACTAGAACTCTAATTGAATTAATGGAATTGATAATGATTGTAATTCTTACAATAAAAGAGTCCTATGGAGATTAGAAACCTCTCATAACCTAGGATTTCTAAACTACACTTAATCCTACTTGTATCTAGAGGCTAATCCAACCTAAAACAACTAGGGTTAAAAGTGAACCTAAACATTCTTCTAAGTTAATGAAAAATTTTGGACAGCGACTATATGATATGAAAACATGAAAATTAAATATGCAAATTAATGCGCAAAAAATAATAAACTCTACCCTAATGCTTTTAAGGGAACCTATAGTGCAATTTTTATGTTTAAAAAAAAAAAAAAAAAAAAAAACTTATATATTTCTTTTAAATTATATTATTAAATTTTTATGAAACTTAATACATATGTTGATTATGAAAAAACAGCACGTATATATTTCATCCAGAAAATAACCATGTATGTATATTTTTCTAGGGGAATCACCGTCTTCTAAAGAAAAAAAAGGGAATATATGCAAGATAAAATCTCAAAAGTACAATAAAATCTCAATAATGCCGAAAATATATGGGATAATTGCATTGAAACCGATTAAATATATATTAAATAGAAATGAAATAAAATCATAAAATGGAAAATAAAATTCTTAATATCTTATCTTCCAATATTGTTATAAATAAGGAATAGTTATAAAAGGCATAATGGAAAATTATTGTGTAACAATACCTATTAAAAGTGTGCAACTGAAACTCAAAACAACTCGGGGGGTATTTGTGTCTTAAAATAAAAATAGTTGACTTATTTCTACTATAATTAGAACGGTAGGGATCTACTGGGTTAGAGATCGAAAAAAAAAATCAGGGATTTAATAGGTTACAAGACTTATTACTAAAAAAAACCTCATAATTTAAAAGATATAGTCTAAAAATTTGGTCCCTTCACTTTTTTTCTTTAAAAAATGAGAGAAAAATGTGTAATGGTGTGTGGGTGTGTGGGCGAGAGTGGGATGCCCCGCACTTAGGCTCTAGCCCACCTTGTGTATTTCTCCCACAACTAAGTAGGAGGTTTCTATTACAACACCCAATGGATGTACAGGGTTACAAGGTTGGATGCTTATGGGCACGTGTAGGGCTTCTGTTGTACCGAAGGGGAGGGGGGAGGCCCCTATCAACTCCAATGGATGTACAAGGTTACAAGGTTGGATATTTATGGGCACGTGTAGGGCTTCTGTTGTACTAAAGGGGAGGGGAGGGGAGGGGGGAGACCCCTACCAGCCCCAATGGATGTACAAGGTTACAAGGTTAGATACTTATGGGCACGTGTAGGGCTTCTATTGTACTGGAGGGGAGGTGAGGGGGGAGGCCCCTACCAGCCCCCTTCTGTGCCCGTCCATCTATATCAACCTTTTTTTTTTTTTTCAAATCCATTGTAAACATACGCATGCATTTGAAAGTGCCCAACTTTGACAGACGCACTTTTTCACCCGGCCTTCACATTCACAAAATCAATAGAAATTTAATTAATTTTCATATCTTATATGAAAGTAAAAAACTTGCTCACAAATTGCAAATTTCTCTCTTACAATGACATCCATGTCTTAATCTTTCACTTCAACTGTATATAGAATCGATCTCCACTCATCGATCATGCATGCTCTTAACTTGGATATTGTACAAGCTAGCAAGCTAGCTAGTGAGTCATAGCTTTTTAATGTCCATAGGCTTTGCACTTTTTAACACATTATATTGAGTCCCGTCAAACTCCTCCACCTCAATTTTGAAACATTAAGTACTTATAGAGGATGACCCACTAGTTATGGGTTTTAAAAACCTTTAAAAAAAAAAAAAAAAAAAAAAAAAAAAAGGAAGAAGAAGAAGAAGATGCTATTGTTGCAAGGCTTAATTGATTGATTGATCAATCACGATGCATGTGATTCATTGGAGGTATGAGACAATATCAAACTAGCTAGAGGGAAGGAGGAGGAGGGGATGCCCCTACCCCTTATGTACCTTCATCATTGCTGCATATACTTAACTTTTATACGATTCATTTGAAATGCACTTTTCACCTTTCACATCCTCCAATTAGTAGAATTACGTTATCAATGAAAGCCTATATTCTTTACAAGAGATGGATGTAGAAGACTTGTTTGTTTATAATTGCTGATTGGTCTAAGTAGCAAGCATGTATTTTTATTTTAAGGATTCGGACTAGAATACATAAAAGTGTATGGATGCCTATTTGATACTACTAGCTTGAAGTGAAATTTTTATTTTTTTTTATATTTTTTTTTTTGTCATTATAACGAGATATCCGAGCTGTCATATTCCGATTAATTCCCACTCTCTATACAAGGCCACCCGTATAATGATTAGGCATTAGTCCTGGTGGGCTGATCAAGAGAGTTTAACTAATTTCGAACTTAGAATGTGTGAATTTATAGCTCACTCCCTTTACCACTGTACAAACTTTCGTTGTTTTAGCTAGAATTGAATTTGAAGTGTGAATATATTTCTATTGTTGGGCAGAAAAAAAAAATAAATAAATAAAAAACTATGCCGTACCGACATTTAAAAGTTTCTCAAATCTTATGATCGATATATATCAGTGTCTTAATCCTCCCCTTCAACTGCAGAATTATTTTAGGTAATTGGGTCATGTCGATAATCATGCCAGGATCATAATTGGTCAATTGACCATAAATGACAAGGCATTGGATTCATTGGAGGAGTAGTTTGAATTCACTACGAAATCCCAAAGATTATCTCAGACAAGATTGGCAAAAATTTAGGAAAAGATTTTGGATATGACAAGCATTAATTTGAGTCACCTAGCCCTAGACATAACTCACTCGTCGTGTGGTAACATTTTAGGGTTGTGGAGCATTAATATATGCTGGTAACAATTTTGGTATGCCCTATTAATCCACAACATTCACAATGCAAGCAATTCATCGGAGGTATGAGACAAATATCAAGCTAGATAGCTAGGTAGGGAGAGGGAGGTGGAAATGCCCCTACCCCCTCCAAATACCCATCATTACTCAAATAAACACGCGTGATTCAAAGTAAACCCTATACGTGTGTGAAATGATTTAGTCAACTATAGCCGACTTTAACTAAAATCAGCTAAGAAATACAAGTCTTTGAATTTATTTTCACATCGAATCGTGCATTAAGTGAAAAGAATTAAATTACATTAACAATATTGAAAGTCTATGTTAAAATAAAATACTTGTCTGTTTATTGTTTGTTGGTATAGCAGTATGTATATATATATATATATATATATATAGATATATATAAGAGAGGTTTCATACTATAATACATGTAGGGAAGCTAATTTATTTTAGCTAATTTGGTCATGTCATACTATAAGGCAGGTGGAAAAAGAAAAACATAAAAAGAAAACTTGCCCTTACCATCATTTTGAAAGTTCCTTCAACTGCAGAATTATTTTAGCTAATTTGGTCATGTCATCATGCCAGGATCATAACTGGTCAATTGACCATAAATCTTAATGCATTGGATTCATTAGAATAGTAATTTGAATTCTCTACAAAATCCCAAGTACTATCTCAGACAAGATTGGCAAAAATTTAGGAAGAAATTTTGGAAATGATGGACAAGCATTTAAAGTAGGAGTGGCAAATGGGTGGGTATGGATTGGGCAACAAAATTGTCATTACCCATTTATGACCCATTTAACTGTTATCATAGCATGACTCTACCCATACCCATTTATCATGAGTCGACCCGACCTGACCTAAAATAAAAGGAATTGAATAAGGGTCAGGTTATGGTGATAGATGTTTCTTACCCTTGGTTTGACATATGGGTTGCAAAATCATATATGGAATAGATATTTTGAGAAACCGACTGTTGGATTAGATGATCTAAGTATATGCATCATATCTGCCAAAAATCACGTTGATCCAATGGTTGGTGTAAAAAAATGTGATAGTTTTCATAGTCTTTTATAGTTTATTTCAAAACTGCGATATTTTAAAAAAAAATGGATGTTAGATCAACATAATTTTTGGAAGACATGATATATATATATATATAAATCATCTAATCCAACGATCAGTTGCTCAAAATAACTATTCCATATATGGTTTTATAATCCAAATGGCACTGGAACTTTACCCATTAAATAAATAGAAAGGATCACAGTTGTCTTGACCTAGTAACTTGATATCACTAAGGAACTGGCACCGTATATTCAAACCTATTTTATATCGGTAAAAAAATAAAATTAAAATTAAAAAGCAAAATTGGGTGCTTCTTAGTCGCGCGTGATGATTGTTCAAAATTATTGGTAAAAAAATTGTTATCCATAGTACTAGCATTTTTTCCCTCTAGTTTTGCAATCAACAATGAGAGAGATCGAGATCTTGAAAACTCGTTCCCACACATGCATCGATTTTGGTTATTAACATTGACCTTGTTAAAAATTAAGCACATGCATCGATTTTGGTTTCACATAAACATCCATTTCATAAATTAAGTGGCACATAAAGTTTGGTTATTAACATTGATCGACCTTGTTGCATGTGGGCAGGGCAAAAGTGCATGGCCTGGCCTCATATCTGTTCTTCCAACTACCCAAACAAACTCAATTCTATACTTTCTATACACACACACACACACACACACACACACAAAAACCCTCAATTCTCTCTCCTCAAATGGATCATCCAAAAACCCTCAATTCTCTCTCCTCAAATGGATCATCCCTTTCAACTTAATTTAATATTGTACTCAAACCCTAGGAACACATTCATAAAAAACCAAATCCAAAGTACTCAAACCTGCCAATAAGCTTATCTTATTATTATATAAAGAGCATTACACTGATGTGACGGTCCTATAATTCATTCCCTCATTCATTCTCTTCTCTCCTTAATTCTCTCACTTCTTTCATTTTTATTGGTTTTAGTCTTACTTTAAAATGATATGGCATTATATCACTGGTCTAATTAATTAAATAAAATTTAAACTTTCAATGTTCTTTATTGAGGTAAATCTCATTTAAGTTTCCTTTTCTTTTTCCATAATTAATTTTTGAATAATGTTATTTCACTACCTTTTTTCAATCATCTCACATGAACTAATAGTTATGATCTTGAAAAAAATGAAAATATTATATTTATTGATGTGAACCACACATCAAATGCCAACAAATTAATGTGGGTGAAGTAGTATTTTTCTTAATTTGGTTCTTTTTTATTTATTGTGGATCTCATCTACTTCTTCGCCTCTTTCTACTTAATTATATTTTATTTTTATTTAAAAAATTGGTTCCACTTTACTTTTTACTTTTTGTACTATTTTAAAATACATCCAAATTAATTTTTTCGAATCTTTTAACAATTTTAAGCATTAATATTTATTAAAATGTATATTCTAACCCTATAGATATAATTAAGATCAAACGATCAAAATCATCTAATCAAAATAAGTATTTTATATAATTATAATTTATTAGATAAAACCTTTTTGATAAGTCCCGCGCGGGTTTGCACTCGTGTGTGTGTGTGTGTGTACGATATAATTCAGTAAAACTATATATCTATATCTATACTTATTCTAAAAGTCTCTTATTCAGAAAAACTTTTGATTGACATTTTTATCCTTAAATTAATTTATAAAGTCCATATCACCCTTATTTATTTGATTAATTTATTGGAGTCTGTATATTGCAATTAAAATTCGAAGATGATCCTAACTCTTCTCAATTTTTGGAAATTGGCAATGTAGTTTAGCTTCTCAATTTTCATTGAATGTATTGCGAAAATTAAATAGATTTTTATCTTTGAAGTTAAGCATTGCAAGTACCGAAAAATTAGAATAATTAGTAGATTCAATAAATGGCTAGCTATATATATATATATATATATATATATTACAGTTCTTTTTCACCATCAAAGTCAAGCCCGTTTCAATATTTTCTTCCAATTTTCCTCATTCCATAAGTGTAGTTCTATTGTTTGCACCATGATTGATAATAAAAAACTTTGAAAAAACAGGCAATCATTGTAACTGATGCTCAAAAAAAGTAGTGTCTTACATCAACTTCGACCAAAATTGAAGAAATTTCAAATTTGTCACATTATACGTATGAAATAATGCTATCAATCTCCACATTGATCCAATATATAAGTCCTATGTTGCAGCTTTATATAATGAATATATATACAAAATGAAATATTATTATTATTTTAATATAGTTAATAGTATTTAAAATTGTTCACATGCAATGCATGTGCACTATAACTAGTCTCGAAAATTTGTTTAAAAAAAAAAATATCACTAATAAAATCTAACCTTTCATTTATTATGAAGGAAAGAATTTGCTAAATAAAATAATTAGATCATCTGCCATATCATTTGGATTACATTTTATGAACAATTTTTTTTAGAAAATATAGTATTTCCATATAATATCTCTTTGAATATCCAACTCGATCCCTTAAACACCTAAATTCTTTCACAAGCAAGTTTTTTTTCCTTCAAAGTTGCCTACTTAAAACGAAAGAATTTATGTTTTAATCCACAACCTTTCTTAAAAAATTCAAAGCCTCGATGCACTTATTCGAAGTGTCTTTTAAGTTGTAGAGATTTAAAATAATCAAGATAGAATCATAAATACTCACCGTTTGAATTTGTTTTTTATAAGTACTTTTTATGCTTTTTTTAAATTTTTCTTAGAAATTGCATATTTCAAATAAATAAAAAATAAAAAAATAAAAAAATAAAAAGCAAATAAGTACTTATAAAAAATAAATCCAAACGGGGCGTAATTAATTTTCAAAATAAAATTACTAACCTATAAACTCTAATACCATTTACGAAAGATATATAAAAAGATCAAAATTAAATAAAAGAACAACACATAAAATATAAGAAAATTACGCAGATATATAAACATAAAAGGTTTATTAGCATGTAAATATAAAACTTTAAAGAAAGAAAATTTTAACATTTATTCAGTGGGTATTCTAAGTCAGTTTATCGTGAATCTGAGTATAATTCATTGGTAGGACTGCAAATAAATTAAGTCATTTGTGATTTATTCACAAACAGACTCAATAAGGGTTCGTTTGGGTTCATTTGTTTATTAAGTAAACCAAACTCAGGCTTGGACTTTAGACTCATTTAATAAAAAAATCAAACTCAAACATTTAGGCTCGGCTTGTTTATGTTTGTGAACAAAATTGTTAAATGGCTTGAGAACAAACTCGTGAATAAGCTAATGTTTAGACTCACAAAAACGTTTATAGATACAGGCTTGAATAAGTTTAATATATACATACCTTTTTTTTTTTTTTTTTTGATTTATAGTATAAATCCAATTTATAGAAGCTATATTTTTTTGCTTTCCTGCATTAATTTTTAACTTTCCTGTGTTATAATTTAGGGCCGCAGATGAACCAAACCTTTCACAAAATAGTTACAATTAAGTTCCATAATAAACAAATCAAAACTTAGCTTGAGCTCGGTTTGAATTTAAATAATCAAATTTTTGATCGAGCCAAATTTGAATAGTACGTCCAAAGTTCTTTTTTTTTTTTTTTTTTTTTTTTTTTTTATGACGAGGGTGTCCAAGTCAACTTACGCGCACCTCGACTAATCTCCGGACGACCACAATACCCTACTAACTAGAGACACCAAGTAAGACACAAAGCAAATACTTTGGATGGGTGGCATAGAAAACTCAAAACAGAAATCTCGGACTTGATATGCCGAAGCCCAACCATATAAACTTTTCTCTTGGGTACGTCTAAAGTTCAGCAAAGTCTGTCTCGTCTTATCTCATTTGCAGCCCTACTCATTGGCAGGCAGGCCATCAAGTGGGTCCTTTAAATAATCAATTTTCTTTTTCTTTTTCTTTTTTTGGCTCCACAAGCATCTTTGCACTAAGAAACCTACGTAGTGCTTCTTCGTAGGCTCCTGCTGTGGATTGTTCGCGCATAATTGTTCCTTTTTTTATTGGGCAATCGTTTGTTTAATCCAATCTTTTTTTCTGTACCACATCATTTGAAGCACTCTGTAAGAACATGGAATTTCGCACCTTTCCATATATATCAAGGAGGCGGATCATAAATCATAATGAACAACAGGAAAAGTGAGGATCAAATTTGCCAAATTAAAAATATTTTAGAATAATTCATTCTTGTGCGTAAATGTAATTTTTTAAGAAGAAATGGAGACATTCAAGAAGGTTTCCCTTACTCGTACACATCTACAGGGAAGAAAACAAATGCGCTTGTAAAAAAATTGAATTTCATTGATGATTAGCTTGATTACGACCAATCCATTAGAGGATTCATATAGAAAATAAGAATATACAATATATAAACACAAAGAAGGAAATGAAAACAAAATCAAATTCTTTGATACTTCTCCATCCGTAATATTCTCTCAATCTCTTTCCTTGATATGCTATCATAATTGACTTTCGTTGATTCATTTCCATATCCACTTGATCCCTTCATTAATTTACCTTATCTTAATTTATGTCCTCTATACTCCCCCTCAAACTTATGAAAATTTTGAATAAAAATCTTTTCGAGTTTGATGCCAATTGATGAAAAATAAGCTACCATTAGTATAATTTTTTTTCCTTATAATATTCACCGGGGGCAATTAAAAAAAAAAAAAAAAAGGATCTCAATGGTTCGTTGATTAAAAAATAATGATGCTTCATAAAGTTAATAAAGGCTCTCTAGCTGGACTAAAGTCCTAGTACCAAGAGAAGGTTGCCTTACTGTATGTGGATATATACTTTTGTTATTTTAATTACCCCTACTTGTATTTCCTAGCTTACAACTGTTGTAGATCCTCATTTTATCCTAATGTTTAATTAATATATCTTCATTTCTACCAAAAAAAGAAAAAAAAATTAAAGAAAGAAAGAAAGGGGATGAAAAAAAACAATTGTTAACACGAGCATCAATGCCCGGAAGAGATTATATAAGGGGCAGGTTCTCCTATTAATGTCTTTTTGGACTAAATTATCTTTCTATCGGTCAAAGTTATGAATTTTTTATTAATTTTATACAGAATCCCAATTTTATACGTAATCCCAACAAACAAGCACAATCCTCAATTCCCACTTTATAGGCATAAATCATAATCCCCAGCATTTAATGTGGGTCATTCTATGTCCTATTTCTAATTTTTTTAATACAAAAAATGTGTAAAATATAATTTCCAAATTTTTATAGAATCCTTAATCCTCATATTATAACGAAATTTCCAATTTTACACAAAATACCCAATCCTCACTTTGAGCTTTATGTATTGTCACATCATATTTTCAACTGATGTGACAAGTAATTAATGTTGTATTTGTTGATGGGATTAGAGATTTTTCATAAAGTTGGAGATCCTATTTTAAGTTGGAGATTGAGGATTCTATGAAAAATTGGAAATTTCGTTTATTTTTGGGGATTATATTTTAGAATTTTGTGTATTACTGGGATTACTCACAAAATTTGAAAAAAAAAAAAAATTGACTTTTTGAATATATATATATACACTTTTTGACCATTGGATTAGTAAAAGAGCAGTTATTGAGTGTACATAAGGGTATTTTCATCCAAAAAAATATTTACGTAAATAGGTTTTTTTTAGGTTCGTTCATGTATTATTTGGAAAACTTATGATTATTTGCATAAAATATCCATTTTTAAGTTAAAATGTAAATTTTTTTTTTCTTGATCAATCAATTGAAAGTATCCCTTCAATTCTTTCTAATATTAACAAATGGCTATTAATATGCCTTTATGTACTCAAACCCGAAACCTCTTTACTGAAATAGAGAATTGGAGATATATGCCATTAGGTCAAATAGCAATCAACTAACATGTAAATAAAGATAAACTTTATAACTACATTAAATAAAAAATCTATGGAAAAATTAAAGTTTGACCCTCTCAACTATCACCAATGTACATTTTGCACCTCTATAATTTTAATTGCAACACATTGACCTCCCATAGTTTTGATTTATGACACTTTGCACCCTTCTATCATTTAGCTATTTATTTGTTTGACTGAAAAATGGTATTAGATCTGTTATTTTTTAATGCTGTATTTATCCTAAATTGCTAATATATCTAGAAGCATATCGATGAAGTTTTATGATTTTTCTTAATATATTTTATTTATTATGAATTTCATTCATTATATATAGAAAATAATTTATAAAAATCATAAAATTATATTGAGAAAAGTATATATTTTTAATTTATAACTATCACCGATATGCTTTTTGTCAAACAAAAAGCATGTCGGTGAAGTTTTATATGAAGTAACTATCACTGATATACTTGTAGATACATTAGTAATTTAGGATAATTTTTATAATTAAATATATTGAATTTTTTTTTTCTTTTTTTTACAGATAATAAAATTTTATCCTTACTTCAAATTCTCAAGGTTAACAAATGGGCATCCATGTATTTTCCTATACTCGATTCATAGATCGATCTCCTCTCTGATCTCCTCTTTGAAGAAAAAAATACATGCTACTAGACTACAAGCTAGCCATCAATAGAATTAGAGGTTAATGGAGTAGGGGACTAGGGTAAGGTAGGTTTTAATTATATCATTATAAAAAAGAAAAAAACAATGTAAAAATGCGTGGTTGGAAAGTGTCTGGTCTGGACACACTTTTTTTAGCCACCACAATCTCCAATCAACTGAAATTCAATTACCAATGAAAGCCTTGCTATATGAAAGTAAGAACTGCAGACATTTGCAAATATCTGGCATCTTGTATGACAACCATGTCTTAATCCTTTCCCTTCAACTATAGAATCATTTTCTATCCATCATGCCCTTGCCGGACTTTCCTTTCATACAACCTACTACGTAAGCCATATCTTTTTAATGTCCTTATATAGCCTTTACATTTTTCCTTTTTTTTTTTCTTTTTTATTTCTTTTTTAAAAGAGACCTCTCTACGCATTTGAGTCTTGTCAAACTCCACCTTAATTATGGAACATTTTGTACACTATGAATGATCCACTACTCGTAGGTTCTAAACTTTCTTTTCTTTCTTTTTCTCTTTCCCTTTCTCTCTTTTTCCCCGAAAAATGCTACTGTTACAAGGCTTAATTGATCAATTGACCCATCATTCACAACGCAAGTGATTTCATTGGAGGTCTAAGACGTACAATCTCGATGAAACAAGGGGAAGCAGGGAGAAGGAGATGGCCCCTACCCCTCGTATGCCATTCCTCTATTTATGATAACTTATCTTTAATTAACATGCGTGATTTAAAGTGAACTTTACTCTCAACGCGCACTTCTACACCTTTTACATTCTCCCATTAATAGAGACTATCTATAAGAAAAAAGTTCTTTTACCACTATTAAAAATCTGTCTTTTCATTTCTAGCGCTTTTTCCCTAAATAATGTCGTCTATTTGCATTTAACCATGGTTTTTAACCTCTTTTTCGCACTTCTACACATTTTTTTTTCTTTTTTTTCTTTTGTAAAAGAGACCTCTCTACACATTTGAGTCCTGTCAAACTCCACCTTAATTATGGAACATTTTGTACGTACACTGTGAATGATCCATTACTCGTGGGTTCTAAACTTTCTTTTCTTTCTTTTTTCTTTCTCTTTCTCTCTTTTTCCACTCGAAAAATGCTACTGTTACAAGGCTTAATTGATCGATTGACCCATGATTCACAACGCAAGTGATTTCATTGGAGGTCCAAGACGTACAATCTCGATCAAACAAGGGGAAGGGAGAAGGAGATGGCCCCTACCCCTCGTATGCCATTTCTCTATTTATGTTAACTTATCTTTAATTAACATGCGTGATTTAAAGTGAACTTTACTCTCAACACGTACTTCTACACCTTTTACATTAATAGACACTATCTATAAGAAAAAAGTTCTTTTAACACCATTAAAAATCAGTCTTTTCATTTTTAGAACTTTTTCCCTAAATAAAGTCGTCTATTTGCATTCAACAATGGTTTTTAACCACTGTAAAATAAAAAAATTAAAAAAAAAATACCCTTGTCAACATTTGAAAATCTCACCCCTCTTAATGACATCTATATCTTAATATTCCCCTTCAATTGTAGAATTATTTTGCTGTTGATCTTGCTGTTGCTTGACTTTCACAAAAGCTACTAAGCCACATCTTTTTAATGTGTAGAAGCTTCAATTCGCACCTTTTTGAACATTTAAGTCCTTTCAAACTCCAACCCTAATTGTGGATTCTAAACATTCAAGGCTTAGTAATTGGTCCATTGACCATGATTCATTATCCTGATGATTTCTTGGAGGTCTAAGACAAGGTTGGCAAAAATTCAGGTGTGCTTAGCCAATAGTGTCACGGCACCATGCCAAGATCATAATTGGTCTATTGACCACAAATCATAATGCAGCTAATTAGTTGGAGGGGTGGTTTGAATTCACTACAAAATCCTAATGGCTCTTTGTCTGTCTGTCCCTTGTAAGGCTGACAAGAATTTATGCGGGAAGAGCCTTTGTCTCTTTGTTTGTGCCCCTTTTATGGGATCTTTGTGTAATTGGTTTATGTCAATAGCATCACAAAACAAAAATATCAGGGTATTTTCTGTCAATATTACTGAGGTTTCAATCGATTACATGAATGAGCTAACATTTGAATATTTATGGAAAGATATATATATATATATTTTTAAATGATCATTAAATACACATAATCACCAATTTTAAAAGAAATTCTAAAATTAATTTGTTAAAGATCACAAATCCCCAACTTGTACCTAATTACCAATTTTGTTTATAATCACCATTTTTTGAATAGTCAAATCACATTTAATAACTCATGATAACAAATCTGAAACTATCAATTTTTTGGTGATTACTGTAAAATTGTATATACGTGATTTTGTCTTTTTTTGGGTATTATGTGTAATTTGGGGATTGGTGATTGTTTAACATTATGGTGATTATATATGTTTTTGGTTATTAGATATATCTTGTAATGCATTTAATATTTGATGGGACAAATGGAGATATGATTTGATGTAAAAAAAGGTTTGAAATGATTTATATGGCCAAAAATTAGTGATCAGTGATTGTTAACAAAAATGGTGGTTATTACAAAATATGGTGATTGGCAATTATGTGTAAAGTTGGTGATTCAATATATTTTGGATGATTGGTGATTATTCAATATTTTGGTGATTATTTGTAAATTTGGTGATTATGTGAAAATTTTAAAATAAAATTCAAATTTTTTTACCATTAAAAGGGCAAAAATGTCCATTATCGAGCTTCACTCCCATAGTTGTTCAAATGTCGGCTTCATTTCCATAATTGATTGAAACTTCAGCAATATTGAAATAAAATGCCCAAGATATTATCCAACCGTCCATTTTAACATTTTTTTTTTTCCTAATGTATCATCCTATGCTTGGAGTCAAGTTTTGAAAAAAGAAAAAAAAAAAAGGTTTGGAGTCAAATTATTATTTTAAATATAATTGATGTGCGATACACGCCTATGAATTGAGTTTGACTTCAAATATGAAAGAACATGGCAAAATGGAAAATGGAACGATTAAAATGAATGGTTGAATAACATTATTAAAAATTATATGAACCCATAATGATTTTATCCAAGTGTGTCTTGTCCTTACAATATTAACTCATGTAAATGATTTTGCTCATTTGATAAAAACTAATTTTCCTCTTAATAGGTTTGAAATTTTGCCACCATTCAAATAATGTAATTAAAACTAAATGGTTAATATCATATATTCAATTAAATGCGTTGGTTGAATTGGTGGATGTCAATAATTTTGTTTCTCAATGATGAGGCATGATTTTACAAAGAGGAATGGAATGAGGCATGATGATGGAGGTAGAGAATTTCTATTCCAACCACATTATAATTTTCAAAATTCAAGTGGACCTAACCAATAGGGGTCCTATGATACATTGTGACTCTTTAGCATAGCATAGCGTGAATTAGTTGGTTGAGTAGCAATTGAGGTATCAATCTAATAACGCCTTGTTTGGTAACACCCTAATAAACAAGGGGAATTTCGTTAGAGGTCCCATAAAACTAAGAATCTACATATATGTTCTAGTCTTAAAAAATTTGCCATGCATGATTTGTACAAAACTCTCCCTCTTGCTCCAGACAAACTTACCATTAGTTGAAGTCAACGCCACCTATACCCCTTCTCTCTATATTCTTTCTACGCACTCTCTCTCCTTGATTTCCCCTTTCCGTCAAAGTTTGCCAGAATACTTCGCCAGCAACCAAAGTTCATTACGCCAAAGCTAAAGTTCACTATGCTTGCAGCTAAAGTTCACTACGCCAAAGCCCCAAAGTTCACTATGCCACAGTAAAGTTCACTACTCTAGAGAAGTTCACCATTGGCAAGAGTTCGATCACTACGTGAGCATGGTGAAAATTTTTTCAAAGAAATTGATTGAAAATTTGCCCAAAAAAGAGAAAGATAAGGCCAAAGTTCATTGCATCACTTTTTGCATGTGCGAGCAAAGTAACTTGTCAAAATGCCATTATGTGAACACAGTAAACCTTTTTATCTCATAAAATGGGCGTCCGGTGGTAGAAAGTGGTGATTGAATCAGCGACCAGTATCAAGCTAATCTTCACAATCAAACTTATACACTTGTTCCTTAATAGTCCATCGTAAATGTGACAGATAATAAGTGGCTTTCTTGTATTGAACAATATCGTGATGGGACTTCTGAACAAAAAAAAAAAAAATTCATATCATTCAGCAAAATGCTATCACCGTTAACAATATATCAGCTTTGCCAAAACTTTTCACTCCAACTATGCCAAGACCTAGCAAAACCCCTTGATCGCTAACAAGGTGCTCGACGTTACAGAGAATGGCACTTTTGAGGATCAATATGAGGATAAAACGCTACCAACTATGATAGTGGCTTCCATGCCGCTGTATATCTACCAACAACAACAACGGCTTTTTTACCACAATATATGAACTAGCTAACGTTCATGGCCAAGCAATGGTGGTTAGATTGGACAGCTGGTTTTGAATTATCACACCAAATCTTATCAGATCTAAAAGCCAAGGATCATCGATGATAGGGTAGACATACTGATGACGCATGGTCGGCCTTATTGCACCGAAAATTGGAATCTATAAAGTGGGAGAAGAAAGAGAGAGTTTATTTTTGAGAAAGAAAGTGATAAAGATAGTGATAGAGACGAAAAGCATGATAGAAAGAAGAAATAAAATTGATATTTTTTTTTATAGAAGGGCAAATCAACCATTTAGAAAAAAAATATTCAAAAGATTAGAACTTTATGAATTTTCCAATAGAACTTTTAGCATGGAAGAAATTTTAGGAGGACCTTAGTCATAATGCACCTCTATAATAGGACTTTTCACTAGTTAACCCATAAAACTAATGATATATATATGTGGCATACTTACATTGTTGTCCCAAGTTATATAACCGTAGAGGGGGGTAAATAGGTTTTTGGCAAACTTTAAGCAAATATTACCAATTAAAATTATGGTCCAATTAATTTCAGCAGAAGCACAAATAAATAAACTTAATTGGAAATGAGAGAGAGAGTTATAGAAATCAAACACAATGATTTTAACGTGGTTCGGACTCCGCCTACGTCCACGCTTTAAGCACCAAGCCCAATGATTCCTCAATCCACTATGGATTACTCCTTCAAGGTGGAAAAACCTTTACAACCAATCTTACTTCGGGTAGAGATTACACCAATGCTCTCCATGAGACTTCAATCTTACTTTCGGCGAAGATCAAACCAGTGCTACCAAAGCACTTCTTAGAAGCTTGATTTTGACTAATAAAATCCAAGCTCTACAAGAGTTACAACTCAGCCCTTAGCTCACAAGATATACAAGATTTGTTATGTACAATGAATAACTCCTCTAGAGTAAATGAAGTACAATTGAAAGCTCATACTAATATCTCTTAAAGATAAGAACTAAATTTGAGCTCAAGAGAGTGATTCTTTTTTAGTGAATCACACAAGAATAATGTAAACAAGTTGATTTGAGTATATGTGTGTTCTACTATATTGATCTACTGATTCAAGACTCATACAATGAGTATTTATAAGCTCCAAATAGAATATGACCGTTATGATTAAAAATATAGCCGTTTGGGTTTGTCAAAACTAGCCGTTATAAGTTGCAGGGCATAGTTAGTCGACTAGACTAAACAGGTTAGTCGACTAGGTCATTTGAAATACTCTTTGAAAACAATTCGAAATCGATTAGTCGACTAGACTAAGGAGTTAGTCGACTAGCACAGTAGAAATCATAGACATTTGAAATCAGGGCTCGATTAGTCGACTAGACAATGGTATTAGTAGACTACTTTAGATTTTTATGAAAACATGCTTACTGCCACTACTTTAGTCAGTTGGTCTAAGTGACTTAGTCGACTAGGCAAGGTAGAAAACCAATTTTCATAATTCCTAGCTAGTCTTTTGAGTTCAAAATAGTCCGCTATGATTTTAACTTAGTTTTGACCAAAATATATTTTCCAAATAAGTCTAAACTAAGGTTTTTAAGGTCAAGGTCTTTTGAGTCAAATAAATTTCAACCTATTTGAGAGATATACAAGTAAATCATAATCACTCACACACAAGAAAGAATAAATAACTTCACGATTTGATTCTTCAAGTCCTGTGATTGGCTTCATCTTTGAACTTTCAATAATGGAGTCATGGCTTGCTTCTAGATTGTTGAATCTTCTCGTTTATGACTTGAATCCTGTTCTTATAAATAAATATACTATAATTTGAGGCATAAGAAACTTAGGATAAAGTATACTATCATTAATTTATTCAAAGAGATATCCACTTGATAATGTAAAGATATTAACAAGATATCCAACAAAATAATTAACACAATATAAAATATTCATATTACAATGTTTGTTATCATCAAAATCATTCAACAAATAAAACATTATACCAATTTGGAATGAAGCCATAAGCCTAACAATTATTAAAATAGATGATTAAAACTTTTAGTTTCCAATAGATAAAAAGTTCTTATAAGAGAGGATGAAAGTGAGAAGATAAAAAGTAGGATAGATAGACTTTCCATCTTCAAGAAAGAAAGACCATTTTCCTTTTTATATGTTTTGTGTGATGGATGCAAGAGGAATAAAAAAGTGAGTTCCTTCCTTAACCCGTGTTTAGAGTATAGGTTAGGAGGGAAAGATGGAATACCTAATTATTTGCTATTTTACCTTTATTTATTTGCTATAAAAAAATATATTTTTGTTAATTTAAAAATACAGAATGACAATATTATTGAGTTTTCACGTTTCCCCCTTCCCGCCCTCCCTTCCTCCCACTAATCAGCCCAAAAATAGGGATAGAAAAATTATAAAAAGTACACTTTTATTCCCTCTATTCCTTCTTTCTTCCTCCCTTCCCTCCCTAGTCCCTCCATACCAAACACACATTTTCATCTGTCCATCCATCCACTTTTCCCTCCCCCCTTCACCTCCTTTCATTTCTCCCCTCTATCAAACATATAAGAGAAAACAAAACAAAGGAAATGAAGCAAGCAAAAGAAAAAAAAAAAAAAAAAAATTAAAAAAACAAAGCTAGGTACCTTTTTTTTTTTTGACATATATAAGGTTTGAACCCACTTCATGCATTCCATAATAGTCACTAGTAACCATTAAGTCCAGACAACTGTAATGAGTTAGGTACTAGTTAATCAAGTTAGTTTCATAAGGCAACCGTCTTGTCACTTGAATGAATTGTCCAAAACCACAGTAATATAATTAGTACCCCACATTATTAGTGCAATATAATGGTCGGGTTTACTTGATTAAAAAAAAGAAAAAAAAAATTCCCTTATGTTTTCCAATCAACAATGAATAAGTGGGACATATCAGACATGAACACCCATTTCCGCATGCACCTATTTAGCAACAAAATTATCCATTTCAAGTTTTCAACATCAATTCTGCAAGGGCCCGTTTGGTTTTACTACAAACATATATTCATTTCATATATTATTTATGTGGTACATAGAGATTGGTTATTAAAATTGGCCTTGTTGTGAAGACAGACCCAAAGATGATATGGCCTTACAGTCTCATATATGTATCTATATCCCTCCAACTTACCCCTGTAAGCTGAACTCTTTCTCCTCTAATATTGTTCCATCCCTCTCAATTTTCTTGTACACAAACTTCTTAGAAACCCATACATAAAACACCAAATTCACTGCACTTAACCCGGCCAATACCCAGTAAAAGTAATCAAGATGTGCCCGATTGATATTATCACTCATCCATTTATCACCAAACTTAGCACTCATCACCTCTACAACACTTATAACAACACTACTCAATAAACTTCCACCTCCAATTGTGCTAATATACGCTGCGGCTCCCATACTCCTCATCTTTTCTGGTATTTGATCGTAAAAAAGCTCTTGCATTCCGATGATCGTGAACACGTCCGAGACTCCACTAAGCATGTACTGTGGCAGCAACCACCATACGCTCATTGGCACGGTTGCTTTTGGCGTGTCGATAAGGCCATGTTGTTTTGCAATGCTTAGCCTTTTGGCTTCTACAATAGATGCTACAACCATAGTTAGTATAGATAAAAATATCCCAATGCCCATCCTTTGTAGTATTGTTATGCCGGAGGGGAGTCCGGTGATTCGTCGTGTTATCGGGACGAGGATTCGGTCGTAGATTGGCACGGTGATGAGGATTACAATGCCGGTGGAGACGTGAAGTGATGCCGGAGGAATTTGGAAGTGAGAACCGATTGATCTTATCATTGTGCTGCCTTGTTTGGTGAAAAATGTGCTAAGTTGGGCTATCACAATAGCAAATATCATGCAACTGAACCAGATTGGGATTAGACGAATGAGAAGCTTTACTTCTTCAACTTGATTTACCGAGCATAGTCTCCATTGATTTCTAGTTTTGGTTGAAGCATCAAGGTCGTCGATGATCATTGCCTTGTCCAAAAATCTGCAATATTAATTGATTAAACTTAGTGACATCAAGTAATGAACATGTTTCCATTAACAACAATGCTGCTAGCCAATTTCATATTTCACTTAAAAGTATATATGCACTCGGAACTTATCCATTAACAACCAATTCACAAATTAAAATTAGCACCACTTGCCATCCAACCTTTCATTTCTCACACAACCCATTTATGTCGGGTCATTACTTTAGATAAAGGGCTAGATATGAGTGATCCGATTTTTAATTTATACGCTGGTGGATCAGTTCTGTATATGCACTAGACATGGAAAATACTTTTGGCACAAATTATTTATGTCAAGTTTTTACACTAATTCACATAGTATGCTCACATGGTATATCATATTAAACAGATAAAAATATTTACAAATTAAAAAGAGAATTAAATCAGCACTATAAATCTATCAAATATGTTAGTGCAAATTGATGTAAAGACTTAATACAAATAAAGTAATGCTATGCACTGCTACCCTTAATATTTTTCTTTGTAGGCTTACTTATAATGATGCTTAATAGTTGTGAATTGCATTTAATTTCCAAGACAACTTACAAAGCATCTCCAATGCATTCATTGTTGAGATTCACTTGTGGGTTGTCCTACATCGGATGGAAGTAGAAAATTAAGTAGTTGGCTTAACATACAATGACTGGGAGTCACTACTAAGGGACTTAAGTCTTTTATGTGAATATGGGTGCCAGCTGATTTGTATATTGGACCCGTTTGTTTGGATTTTGGACTCCTCATCTCCCAACAAATGGCATCAAAGTCGGCATACCAAAAGATAGATAGGGTGTGTGTTCCTGACCTGAACGCAACAGGTACAATTGAGTGAGCACACTGCGCGTTAGGAAGGGTGTAAAGAGAAGTTCCACACTGCCTAGGTATGAAAATAATTTCACATTCCAATTAACATCCATTGATTAGGTATTTGAATGTCAATCCCTACAACATTGACAGCTTAAATAACATCCCATAAGACTTGCTCTGAGCTTTTAATGCATCTTTTAATGAATAATAACCAATAACCAAACCCATTAAAGCCATTCTCTAGCAGGTGGGGAAAAGCCGAGTGGTACCACAAACAGCAGTGGCTTGTGATGCATATGATAATCACGCCTACATTCTCCACCGTCAACACAGTTGGAAAAATTGTAAATGTGTGGGTCGTATCTGATACGATCCCATTTTAACTTGAACCATCTAAAAAAATTGTCAATGTGTGGGTCCTATCCAACCATTAATTACTGTGACAAATATAGTGATAGTGACCTGTGACGCTAGACTTAACTCCTACGTAATGCAGTTGACTTTCAAAAATAAAACTGACAATGTGACACATACCTAAACTCATTCGTCCGAACCAAATTCCGAGTTTTAGCCCCCTCCACGTCGTCCCAACACGCGTCCCAAACACCGCGCGTCTCCTTCACTCGCCGCTTCCTTGCCGCCGCTACAAACACTTGTGCCACTTGCGTCAAAGGGCTCCCCACCGGATTCTCACGCCGATAATTCATAGTACCGATCAAAAACACCACAAGCGCCACCGCCACGGCTGCCGCAGGCATTGCGAAGCCGGCGGCCCATCCCACATAATCCTGCACGTAAATCACCACCAGAATCGCCGACGACGCCCCAAACGCAATTCCCAAGTACCACCAATTGAAAAATGAGCTCTTGGCTTTTTTCTCCTCCGGCAAGTCCTCGTCGAATTGATCGGCGGCGAAGGTTTGCACGCAAGGCTTGTGTCCGCCTTCGCCGATTGTTAGTATATAAAGCGCTGTGAAGAAGACTGCTCGACGGTGGTGCAGTGGAACTACGGAGACTGATAGCGTTAACAAAATCAATCCCTGTAATATAAAAGCCAAACAAACAATAGCAGATTCAATGACAATTGAGTGATCAAAATAGCTGGAGTTTTATATATCACCAATTTATTTAATTAATTTTCGAGTTGAATTTATTATAAACATGAAATTCATAAATAGTTCATCTAATTAAATGGTTTGTTTTTCAAGTTTGTTTCTACCACTGATATTATAGGGATCACCTGATACAATTTTGAATTAGGTGCACTTCATAATAGCATTTCTGTGTATATATATAAATATTTTTATACATATACGGATTAGGGATTTTAGTTGATGTGGCATTGCTATGCCTACTTTTGGATTAAATACTCTTTTTATAAATGTCATGCATACTAAAAATCAATCCAAATCTCGTTTCTTAGACTACGAATTGTAAAAAAATTATTCCAGTATCAAAATGGGAATTAGTAAGAAAAGGGGATCAATGATGATCCAAGAACGTACTATGAGATAAATGATGGTGGATACAAGGATTGTTTTGAATCGACCCAGATAAGAATCGGCGACGAATCCTCCGACCAATGGAAAAATCGCCGATATGCCGATCCAGATATTAACGTTCTTGGCTGCCGTGGCAGTGGGCTCGCCCAGAACATTTGTGAGGTACGTTATGAGGTTTCCCGCCACACCATAGTACGCAAAACGCTCCGCCACTTCCACAACTGCAATATTCAAATTAAAACCAGTTTCTTATAATAAACGTGGTGCAATTCTCACCATTGAATCCAATCAATATATATATATATATATACACACACACACACACACAGAAATGCTATGCTCCAATTGATTCAGATCAAACGGGAGAGGTAAAGAGCGGTGTTGCTGCTGCAATTGAGAGGCTTGAAGCAAATTTAAGCAAATAAAATCAGCAGTATTTGCATCAGCTAAACCTCTCATTTTTCCCATGGAAAGACAGGTATAGGCCACAAAATAGGAAAGAGAATTGAGCTAATTCCAAACAGGATTGTGTTAAATGACTGCGCCCTCTGTGTTTCTCTATTTTGTGGTGGTCCTAAATATGCTCAGATATAGCATTCAAATTATTCAAATAAAATAGGGTTGTTTTTCAGGTTATTTTTTGGGATTTTCTGATTTCCTCAATAATATTTTTTCCATAGGAAAAGCATTTGCTTAATTTTCTTCTTATGTAAAATTTTCTGTGGAATCATGTTGGACACAACACTGGTATTTGTCATATTAAATGGAGATGTGATGGTTGGTTCGGCCATGGAGTTTTGCTAGGATACCTACGGCGAGAGTCGGCGGCGGCTTCAGTTTTCTCACGTTACGGTAAGGTTTTTTTTTGGGAGACCAGAGAGAGAGAAAGATCGTGTCTAATGAAAGAGGAAGAGGGCGTATACGATGAGAGCTTTTTGGTTTTGAAAACCGTGTAAAAAACTGATGTATACTATGATCCGTTAATTGTATCCAACGGCCGGATTATAGCATTTCTGTATATCAGATGTAAATATATTTGAAAGAAGAAGAAGAAGAAGAAGAAGAAAGGCTAGCTAGCTTACAAATAATGAAAATGGCAGATTTCCAGCCACCCCTGGAGGATTTTTGTTGGGCGGAGAAGTTGTCTTGATGATCACTATCAGTCGTGAGTACTGGAGCTACAGCGCTATCCATGGAAGTATATATATATATATATATATATATACTATATAAAGTGAGAAGATTTGGCAAATGGCCTGGCAAGTTTTGATGAAATTTTTGGTGCTTTGCGTCCTCCTATTTATAGAAGAGCAAGATTTATTTATTTATTTATTTTTATTTTTTGGGTGGGGTGGGTCTTTATTCTTTTTTGCCTTTTGCTGAGTCAAGTTAACATCACAATGTCAGTCCATGTCACATATAATAATATATATGTCATCCACATGGATCCCCTTGTACAAATCTACTGTGATTGGTGAGTATTGGGAGTGATGGCCACAGCCCCACGTCCCTCCCTATAGCTCTTCCTCTAGATTTTTCCTCGCACTACTACATTTTCATGTAGCTATGTAGGGTAGTGCTTAATGCTATATCTTAGCTAGCTAGCTTATGCGACTGACACACCACACTTTCTTCTTCTCAAATAATAAGCGTATGCTTACTTACGGGTGAACATCCTTTTTCCTTGGCAAGTTCTCTCATTGGTTATTTGGCTAGCAATCTCATGTTGTCATCTCTCCAAACTAATGATCCGAAAATTGAGAATTGGGCAGTATGTTGAAGCTTTAAAGAGCATTGAAACTTAATGGGCAAATTTCTTATTTTGTTCATATAACAAAAAAATAAAAAATTCTTTTTAATATAAAGTGCACTTCTATACGGTCAGTTGCAAAATAGATTTTAAAAAATCGGCCTATGGATAAAATACTCCCTTATAAATGCTATGATTTCCAAAAATCATTATGATCCAACGGTTGGTTTTTAAAATATCTGACTGCAAAAATTGTGACATTTTGAAGAACAAATAAAATACAGTTTTTCATTGCGATATTTTTCAAAAATTAACGATTTTTATCGTCAATTTTTTGGCAAACATGATGTTCATAAGAGGGGTATCTCATCCGATGGTTAGTTTCAATGAAAAACTGGATTTTTTTTTTCGTTTTTTGAACTTTCACAATTTTTGAAATCGGATTTTTCAAAAACCGACAATTAGAACACTGTGATTTTTGGTAGCCATAACATTCAAAAGGAGAGTATTTTATCCAATGATCGGTTTTTAAAATGAAAGTGCACAAGAAAAAAAATATTATTATAAGGGCAAAATAGGAAATTTTCCCATCAAGTTTCAATGCCATTTAAAACGCCAACTTGTTGCTCAATTCTTAACCTTAGGATCATTAGTTGGGTGAGGTGGCAGCATGAGATTGCTAGCCAAGGTAGCCAAGAAGAGAATCTTCACTCGTATGCTTACATAATAAAGCCCATAGATAATTATGGATTGTATATTTTGAAAAACTGACTATTGGATAATTAGATAGTGTACTTATGGATATCTTGCATGTCAAAAATCATAGTAATTCAATCTCAGAATTTCAAAATATAGTTATGAAAAACTGTGATTGTTGAAAACTATCATAGTTGTTCTCGGTAACATTTTCGAGAAAATGACTGTTGGATTGCAGACATGACATGCATAAAAATATATAATATAATAAAAATAAAAAGTAATGTTGCATGCATATCATGTTAGTCAATAATACGAGAAAATTAAACCATGCATGTATCACGTCTTTTAATATGAAAAAATTAATTAAAATTTTGGTTCATTTAATAGCACTTTTTTTGGGCTTACATACTTCAAAAATTGATCATATATATATACAGAAATTCTATGATGAGGCCGGCCTGATTATAGAAAAAATACGGTCACCCCATTTAGGGGGTGATGCAGGCCCCAGTTTCACATTTCGACCGTTAGATTTTCTATTTAGGCAGTGCTTGTCATGCCTGCAAAACATCACAGCGATCCGACGGTTGGTTTCCGAGAAAAATGACTTTGAAAAAAAACTGAAATTCAAATAATAAAAAAATGACAGTTTTTTCCAGTTTTTTTCAAAGTCATTTTTCTCATAAACCAACCATCGGATCACTGTGATTTTTTGCAGGCATGACAAACACTGCCTGAATAGAAAATCCAACGGTCGAAATGTGAAACTGGGACCTGAATCAGCCCCTAAATGGGGTGACCGTATTTTTCTATAATCAGGCCTGCCTCATCATAGAATT
The DNA here is from genome assembly GCA_017140935.1 of Hamamelis virginiana. Lineage (NCBI taxonomy): Eukaryota > Viridiplantae > Streptophyta > Magnoliopsida > Saxifragales > Hamamelidaceae > Hamamelis > Hamamelis virginiana. The sequence goes on along the minus strand of JAESVK010000693.1, from coordinate 135,139 downwards.
TATATATATATATATATATATATATGTCACGTGTTCACAGAGAAAAGAAATAACAACTTAATTAGGCAAGCGTATATTTAATTTAGAAGCTATGCATACGTGGGTGAGGCGTATGCTGACAGTACAATAATATTCTCTAATTAGATGTACACTGCATGTTTGACAGATTATTATTTTTCCTCCCATTACATACAGTTTCACTGCATTCATTTAGGACAGGACGGATATATATATAAATCTCACCTTTCGCTTTTTCAACAACCAAATAGAGAGAAAAAAGAGTCCAATGGTTGAAAAATCCTGCATTCTTTTATCTCTCTATTTGGTTGTTGAAAAAGCGAAAGATATATCGATTCCGATCTTGTAAGGATTTTTTTATGCTTTTATCATAAGGATATTTTCACTGGGAGAGGTATTTTTGTAAAATCGACCGTTGGATTAGATAATGTTTATAGTATGTCATGTCTGCCAAAAATTACAGCGATCCAACAGTTGGTTTTTAAAATACAGTCATTTAAATAACTTTGGCAGCATCCAACGATAAATACTATCAAAGCGTTTTACGGACTGTATTTTGAAAACCAATTATCAAATCACTGTGATTTTTGGCAGACATAACATTCATAAGAAGATTATTTAATCCAACGGTCGATTTTTCAGAATGTTATTCATATGGCTTCCAGAATGGACGTCCTTACGATAACGAGCGTAAGGACGTTATGACAGAATCACTTATATATATATATATAAAACGTCTTGTCAATTCTCTATTCCCCGCTTGACCATATGAATGCAGTGGGGGATGACCGACACTTCCCTCATTAGAGTGAGGAAAAAATATCACGCATAGTTAAAAAATGTGTATGGATGATAATTTAAGTTTTTGAAAACTAGTCGGCACATCTGCCGAGTTCTTTTTAATTAATAAATAAAAGTGGAGCAAATTTACGCTCTTATCATCCTAATATTCTACTTCTCTCTTTATATATATATATAGTCATTCTATTATAAGGTCGCCCTTGCATAACCTTATGTAAGGTCGGCTCCATATCTCCAATTTTAGAAGACTGTTCGTAAAACTGACCGTTGGATTAGATGCTCCCCTCTGTATGTCATACCTGCAAAAAATCACAGTAATTCGACGGTTGGTTTTTGAAATAACTCATTGTGAAAATATGCAACTTATTTGTTCTTCAAAAAATCACCATTTTTTTTAAAGTCGGTTATTTCAAAAACGAACCATCGGATCACTGTGATTTTTTGCAGGCATGACATACAGAGGAGGAGCATCTAATCAAACAGTCAGTTTTACGAACAGTTTTTTAAAATTGGAAATATGGAGCCGACTTTGCATAAGGTTATGCAAGGTCGACCTTATAGTAGAATGACTCTATATATAAAAGAGAATATATATATATATATATAGGATCACGTTCTTCTTATATTCTGTTTTGACACCTATGTTTACACTTTATTTTCAAAATACCATTGTAAGTCGAATATTTTTAGAAATCGACCGTTAAATTAGATACTTATCTTATGTTTGTCATGTTTGAAAAAAATCGGAGTGATCCAAATGTTAGTTTTTGAAAAATATCATTTTGAAGAATTATTATTATTATTGTTTTATTAATTAAAAACATAACAGTTTTGTATAGTGATATTTCTTAAAATCTAACTGTTGGATTATTATAATTTTTGACAAACATGACATATCATAACGTACATAGTAGATGAGCTCGTGTGAATGCAATTCATGTATTTTTATTTCCCAACACAATTCATGTAGTTTGAATTCATTAATTTTATATAATTTCCTAAAAAGATTGTATTTATTCAAAGCAAACACTTTTCATAAGAGTGCTAATAAATGGACCAAAATTTTACTTCTTCATCCATAGGCACCTATATTTTTATGCAAGAAACAAAAATAAAAGTAAAATTTTTATTATTTCAAGATCATAAATATAATTTGTCCACGTTAGATGGGTGAAATAGGTGGATGAAATAGCAGTTTCCTTAGTGTCACATGGTCAAGAAACAAAGTTAACGTACAGTAAATTAATTAATAGAGATTAGTGTCACAAGCAGTCTCTTAAATTATTTATAAAGTTCATAAAAATTTCTTCAATTATACAAATAATTTCCTGAAATTATGAAAATTAAAGTAAAGAAATAATTTCTTAAATTATACATAAGGTGACAAAACCTTCTCAACTTCACAAATGGAGATAAAGTATTGCAAATTCATAATAAATAGAGATTATTTGTTCGATTTTCATAATTCAAAACAATTGCTTATTCAATTTTACAGTTTTGGAAGACTTTGGGAACCGACCAAATTTTTTGTTTGGTTTTAAAGCTTAATGAAATTTTGTGAATCCGACCAAATTTTTAATGTAATTAACCATTTACTTAATTAAATGCATCTCAATAGTTTAAGAACAGAGTGAGATTTTGGAATTTTAGAAATTAGAAAAAATAAATAAATAATAGTTTAGAAACATTTAGAATTGAAAATAATTTAGTAAAAATATTTAAATTTTAAAAAGTGATTATAAAAATTTAATGGAAGAGAGATATGGAAAAGGAAATAGGTAGTTACAAAAAGAGAAAGTCATAGATGGAGTGGAAATTATATATATAGTCTCAATCTGGTCAGCATATGTTTATATATCTTATGTAAGCATAAAGGTAATATATAATTGTAGGATATATATTTTAAAAAACTGACTGTTGGATTAGATATTTTTCTTATGGATGTCATCTGCCAGAAATCATGGTGATTAAATTTAAACATCTAAAAAATATAGACCAAAAAAATTGAAATTTTTAAAAATTGTAACAGTTTTTCTCAGTGGCATTTCTGAGAAACCAACTATTGGATCATTCTGATTTTTGGCATACATACATGTGATACATACATGTGACAAACGTAAATATAGTATCTACTCCAACCATTAGTTTTTCAAAATATGTATCCCACAATGATTTATGGATTTCATGCTTACATAAGTTTATATAAGCAAATGCTGATTTGATCATTTCTATATATATATATATAGAATGGCGATCTGGTGTAGTTCGGACTGTAAGTGGACTGTACGGCCATTTGGCCGGTTCCAGTAGTTGGTTCCAAATTCCGACCGTTGGATATGATGCTCACTCCCTGCATGCCACGCCTGCAAAAACTCATGTCGATTCAACGGTTGGAATTTTGTAAACCAGCCTTAAACACAAATGAAATTTATATATAGTCTTTGGTAATTTCAGTCTGCTTAAGGCTAGTTTTACAAAATTTCGACCGTCGGATCGGCATAATTTTTTGCAGGCGTGGCATACAGGGAGTGAGCATCATATCCAACGGTCGGAATTTGGAACCGACCACCGAAACACGGCCAAATAGCCGTGCAGTCCACTTGCAGTCCGGACTGCAACTGATCGCCATTCATATATATATATATATAGTCATTCTATTATAAGGCCGACCTTGTATAAGATTATGCAAGGTCGGCTCCATATCTCCAATTTTAGAAGACAGTTCGTAAAACTAACCGTTGGATTAGATTCTCCCACTCTGTATGTCATGCCTGCAAAAAATCACAGTGATCCAACGTTTGGATTTTGAAATAACTGTCGTTAAAAAAAATTGTGATTTTTTGAAGAACAAATAAGTGCATATTTTCACAATGCAATATTTCAAAAACCAACCGTCGAATCACTGTTATTTTTTGCAGGCATGACATACAGAGTGTGAGCATCTAATCCAATGGTTAGTTTTAAGAACTGTCCTCTAAAATTGGAGATATGGAGCCGACCTTGCATAACCTTATACAAGGTCGACTTTATAATAGAATGACTATATATATATATATATATATATATATATACATGAAGTCTATTTTAAGGCGCACCTTACATAAAATTGCGAAAGGTGACCTCCATAAGACCTATATATTGTATTTAATACAACGGTCGATTTTTCATAATATGCATCCCACAATTCCTCTTGAGCTTCATGCTGCTGACTTTTAACTTTCATAAAAGTCAGCATATATATACTAGATCGAGACTATATATATGGACGTTACCTTATAACACACTTCATATATATTACCATCCATTTTCAAAACACCAATGTGGGTCGAATATTTTGAGAAACCAATTGTTGAATTAGATATTCTGCTCATAAACATTACGAATGCCAAAAATCACAGTGATCCAATGGTTGGTTTCTGAAAAATATTACTGTGAAAAATTATTATAATTAAAAATATCGTAATTTTTCAATGTGAGATTTAAAAAAAAAAAAAAAAAAATATGACCGTTGGATCAATATGATTTTTGGCATATATGACTTGTACAAGAAGAGTATCTAATCCAACGGTCGGTTTCTCAAAATATTCGATCCACATTGGTATTTTGTAAACGGATAATAAAAATAATAATAAAAAGAATGGTTAGGAGAACGTGACCCATATATATATACTTCTAGGTAATGATATTATATGGATAATTTTGGTAAAGAAAAATAAACACCACCAAAATTGACTCCTTTGATTGTAGTATTGATGATAAAGAGAGATAAAATTTTGGAATTGAAGTTGTTTATCCTCCATGCATGTCACATACATAGTGAATGAAGAAAATAAACTTCTCATCACATATGGTGTGCTGACATGGTGACAAGCTGTATTGACTTTTTTTTTTTTTTATATATATTTTTAGCATTGCGGTTACATGGGGTCCACTAAATTAAATAGTAATGATTGTAATTTTCCTAATTAGTCACAAATCTAGTAATTAATAGGATGGCTTAAAAGATATGTATGCAAGCAGTTAAAGTGTGGGTCCACAGAAAATGACCTGCACAAAATGGCTCGCAGCAGGATTTCGCGAGTCAAATGAACCTCATACGTTCACAGGCCTTTGTCACCACCTCATCAATATTCATTCATGTCATGTGGGATGTACTCCTCTAATGCCTTATCATATCCAACTCAAAAATAAAAGTTAGGTTATTACACTATATATATAATGTCTTCAAATTTTAGATTAATACTATGAGGACCATATTCTAGATCACAGAGGTGCTATGGTCAGGCTTGCATCAGGTGCTCCAACTGTTAGTTTCTGGGAAAACTGACTGCTAAAAAATAATAACATTTTTAAGAACAAAAAAGTCACAGTTTTTCAAAATTATATTTTTCAAAAACCAACCGTTGGATTATTGTGATTTTTGGCAGACATGACATACATTATAGGAGCATCTAATCCAACGGTCAGTTTTTCAAAAAATTTACTGCAAATGACTCTACAAGAGAAGGTGCACCTGATATTAGAAGTTCTATTCTAGATCATACATATGTTTCAAAACTATTTGACATTGACAATATAATAGAACATCTGCTGTTGTGCAATTTTAAAATATGGTCGATCGTTCCCCTTAATATTTTTCAAAATTTTATGAGCTTTTAGTGGTTGTAGTCACAATCAATAATATGTACCATAATTGGTCATTCCTACAAACTCACATTTTCTAGGGTGATGATAATATTGAACAAATCCCGAGCGAGGTTCTTATTTCTTGCAATATATGATGTTATATATCCCCAATCTTGTAGTATTTCACTTCTATATAATCATACTTAAATAATAATAAAAAAAACTTCTATTTCATAGTGTTAAAAAAAATTAATAATTCAAAGTAGAATCATGAAAAGCAACTATAAGGATATCCCGAACTAGAAATGATCATTTAAGGACTATATTTAATGACCATTCACCATCTTCTTACATAGGATAGGTATTTTGAAAAACCAACCGTTGGATTAGATAATTTTCTTATGTACGTTATGTCTGCCAAAAATCACAGTCATCCAACAATTGGTTTTCAAAGTACAATTCGTGAAATACTCTAACAGTATTTACCGTTGGATGCTGTAAATAATTGTTTAACAGTTTCTATAATGTTATATATCCCCAATCTTGTAATTTTTCACTTTTATATATATATATATATATATATATATATATATATATATATATATATATATATATATATATAATCATACTAATATTTTCTATTTCATAGTGTTAAAAAAATTAACAATTCAAAGTAGCTAGAATCATGAAACGCAACTGTAAAGATGTCCCGAACTAGAAATGATCATTTAAGGACCACTCACCATCTTTTGACAAATGATAGGTATTTTGAAAAACCAACTATTGGATTAGACAATCTTCTTATGTGTGTTATGTTTGCCAATAATCATAGTGATCAGACAATCGATTTTCAAAATACAATTTGCGAAACACTGTAATAGTATTTATCATTGAATATTGTAACAATTGTTTAACAGTCTGTATTTTTAAAACCGATCGTTGGATCACTTTGATTTTTGGCATAGATAACATACACAAGAAGATTATCTAATCCAACAGTTGGTTATTCAAAAATCCTATCCTAATGGTGAGCAGTCCTTAATTAAATTAAGTTTAAGGACAGATCCATAATGGATCACTACCCTATCACGAACTACATCGCGAACCTGTTTTGGTGGGTACATATTGGGGACCCATTGTTCACTAGTGCATTCTCCACAAACTGCAAACTGCAAGGCAGTGGTTACTTACAATGCTGTATTATGGATAGATACATCCCCTATATTTTAGTGAAGAAAATGAAAGAGTCAAAAAGTGCCTGCATTGATTGATTGCTCATGACTTTTAACAAATGCCATGCCCAAAACACTGTAATTTATGAAGCATATATGCTCACAATATATGCTGCATTCTGGATAGATACATCCCCTATATATATATATATATATATATATATATTAGTGAAGAAAATGAACAGTCTCAAAAAGTGCCTGCATTGATTGAATGCTGATGACTTTAACAAATGCCCCAAACACTGTGATTTATGAAATATGTATTTAGTGTTTATCCACTTCTGCTTCCACTTTCCATAATTTCATATATGTAAAGTTGCATTGGGAAGTTTTGGATATTCCTTTCCAATACCGCTGCAAATGAATTTAATCGTTCGTGAGCACTTCACGAATTAATTTGATTAGAGCCCGTTTCTGCTTTTTCTCTTATTATATTAAACGAACAAAACTCAAGCTGAGAGTTTACAGCCAGCTGACTCAATTAGCTCGACTCGTTTGGGTTCACTAGCTAGCTCATAAAGAAGCTCGATCATTGAAGGCATATGAGCTAACTTGTTTAAAGATCGTTATATATATATATATATATATCTGTGTGTGTATATATATATATGTGTGTGCGCGCGCAGGGATGAAGCCAGGAATTCTGTTCAGGATAGCAAACTTTTATTGATTGTTAGTACTTTATTCTGATTCAAGAAATTAACGTTTTCATTCTTTTTTTTTTATCGAGTTATTTTAAGGTAGAAAAAATTGCAAAAAATTTATAATGCATTAATATTTTATCAACTTTATTTTAATTCTACAATTGTCCTCAATGGGTCTCCATCTTTTGAAAGTTTTGTATGATGGCTTCATTATCAATCCCATCAAATATTTGTATCTTAATAAACACAACTAAATTATCATTCATGAATTGATCTTCTATTTTATTACATAATTGATTCTTTACAATATTTACGCTTGCCGGCTCTATGTTGCAGTGAAGGAGACCGATGTGCTTGGTTGATTACATGAAGCATTAAATGCCAATTTGTATTAGCATTTTCTAATATCACTTTTGGAGAATAATTCTTTAGATATCTCTTTAAAATTGTATTCAAATCATGTTTTCATATATCAAAAATTTTATATTAGAAGTGGTTGTGACAAAAGTTGGAATCTCCCAATTTTTGCCACAATTACAAAATTTTGCCATCCATACTACCATCCCTCAAGTAATTTAAAAGTGATTATCTCTATTAGATCAAGTGGGAATTTTAAGCTCCGAAAGTGATTTTAAGAAAGCTAATGCAAACAGGCCCTAAAAATAGGAAGGGATGATCAAATGAGAAGGAGAAGGCTTGACATGGGGTTAGGGCTTTTGTAAGAAAGGGAAAATAAACAAAGGGTTCATACCCATAAGTCCCTTTCATAAGTATTTTATGCCACTAAGTCCAAGAATCTTCTTAACATAATAAATTGACAATGAAATTTGGAATTCTTATGAACCTCATGGTATAAAATTGGACCTCGTGGTATAAAGTTCCAAACTTTGGGACTTTTGGATATTTTTCCAATAAAAAAGGAGAGTAAGAAAGTAAATTGGAGGGGTTAAACAAATTTAGGGGGGCATATTCAAAATTATAAAAAATTATAAGGTATAAAATTTTTAAAAAGAAAAGTTCAGGGGAGCATTTGCCACCCCTCACCCCTTCTTGACTTCATCCTTATATATATATATACATAGAGCAGTTCGTCCTATGTGGCACTCTTCGTTAGCCTTCCCTCCCTCATTCTCATCTCTCCTTAATTGACTCTTCTACTTCTTTCTAATTGGTTGATGTTATTGTTGTCCCAAGTAATATTACCCAAGAGGGGAGATGACGAGAGTTTTGGCAAACTTTGAGTAAATATTACCAAATAAAATTAAGATCCAATTAATTTTGCAAATACACAAGTAAATAAAACTTAATTGGAAAAGAGTAGATTAAAGAGATATCAAACAGAGTATTTTAATGTGGTTCGGTCTCCGCCTACATCAACACCTCAAGAGCTCCTCTTGAGGATTCAATCCACTATCACAATGATACTCCTTGTGGTGGAGAAACCTTTACAAATACAAGAGCTAACAGCTTTTCTTCACAAGCTTGGATTTGCTCACAAGCTCCAAAATCAACAAGGGTAGGCCTCCCTTAGCTCACAAGAAATAAATAAGTTGGAGTGTGTTACGATAAATGCTTCAAGAAGCTGATTTACACAAGTACAAGTTCAAACTAATAGCTTCTCAAGAGATTAACAAAGATGGCTCAAGAATTTATCACAAAGAAGCTTGAATAATGAATGCCCAAATAAATGCTCTTAACTCTTTTGGATTGATAGTCATAAAAGAGAGCAAGAAGGATATTTATAATGCATTTGGTCTCAAATGACCGTTGCAAGACTTACAAGTCTGATGAAGGAAGAAGAAAGCAGATGAGAGCAATAAATGCTCAACATTCTATAAATAGAATTAGCTGTTTATGAGTTGCAGAGAATAACTAGTCAACTAGCCAACAAAATTAGTCAACTAATTAGGCATGATTCAAAGTGAACAAAGTTTTCGAGCTCGATTAGTCGACTAGTCGATAAGTGTTAGTCGACTAGTTTGACAAAAAGTGATAGATAGCATTTTACGAGCTAGATTAGTCGACTAGATTCAAAGTGTTGGTCGACTAGTTGATGTGCCTCAGAAAACATGCCTACTGCATCCTCGATTAGTCGACTAGTTTAAGTGTTAGTCGACTAGTTTTATGTTTCTCAAACAGGCTTACTGTAACTATAATTAGTCGACTGGTGCTCTTGGGTTAGTCGACTAGTTTTGTCTAAAACCCAAATTTTCAAGAAACTTTAAACTAAATCAACTTCCAACAATTATACTAGTTAACTTAAGGTTCAAAAACTATTTTTGACGCCAAGGCATTATAAATGAAAAAGTTTTGTCCTGAGCCATGCAAGGTTAAACAATTGAGATACCTTACATTCAATTCCTAATACACTAGAGGCAAAAGCTTGACTTCTATTTGATCTTCATAAGAAATTTGTATGAGTATAAACGCATCAAGAGTTGCTTTGAGATATGTTGATGAGCTCCAACAAGATATAGTCTTTGAGTCTAAGGAAGCACACACTTAACCAAAAGTTAGCGGCTTAAGTAATGTTTAGTTATCATCAAAATGTGGTCAACAAAATTGACCTTAGGGCTAACAATCTCCCCATTTTTGATGATGACAAACCATTACTCAGGATCATATATGAGAGAGCATAAGCTCCCCCTCAAGTTTGTTCAATAAGCCATGGTTAATCAACATATTCAAGTAGGCAATATAAGTAACAAAAATGTTATGGATAACAAGTATAATAATATAGATAATCACAATGTTAGATTTATAATTAAGCACATAATATCCCAATGTAATCAAAACAAAATGTTTGTCCAAAACAAATATCAAAAATATTCAGAAAAGAGCTTGCATCGCTCTGTTAGAGATATGCCCTAAAACTAGGTGAACTGTGAAAGAGTTTCATCGGGTTCACCTTATTGAGATTATACTTTGTAGAACATATAATAAGATGTTAAGATAAGGTTTGACTTATAACCATACCTGATTATCTTAACAGTGACATTAGGGGATGAAGGATTAAGTAACATGAAGGGTTCATATAGTTCTACTATTCATCCACACCTAGAGTACGTCATGATATGTTGCTAGATGTCACTCATGACTAGTGAAGGCCTAATGGTAAGTGTTATCATTGAGGGCAAAATTGAAATTGTTCCAATTGAACCATAAATGGAAAGTTTCTATTTTTGGAACATGAGATGACCCGGTCCACCACTAGGTTGGGGTGAACCCAAAGGGTCACACATAAAAGGATACAAGAGAGCTCTTTAATTAATGAGAGGGGTAAGTTTTTAATTTATGTAACTTACATGGTCTCTTTAATTAATAGTTAATTAGGGAGGACCAAGTTGCAAATTAGAAACCCTAGTATTTAACTATAAATACATAGGGATGAGTGCATGCTAGCACTAAGTCCACTTAACCCTAAAAATAGAAGAGGAGACTATCATCACATCACCCACCCTAGTGTGGCCGTAACCTAGGGGTTTCCCCTTGGCCATGAGTTGTCTTCTCTCCCTCTCTAGCTTGCATTGATTCAAGTGTTGAACAAGTGCAAGAATCTTGAGGTGTTTTGTGTTTGTGTGGATACCGTTGGAGGCTTCATACTTTTGGAGTTTGGATGCGATTCGAGTTTCTTGGAGTTTCATCAAAAAGACAAAACAAGTAAGTGATTAATTTATTTAATTATGTTCTTGTTGTATTATTTATAATCCTATGCTTGCGATTAATTCTTGTTATGATTGTGAGTGAGGATTCATTTTATACAAAAAGTTTTATTGTGTTTCTCCCACTGTGAATCCTCCTTACTCACTTTTTTTCATCCACAACGAGATCCTCAATGCCAAGCTTCACTTTGATTAATTGGAAATCACGATCATACCGATCAAAGCATTTGTTGATCCCCACGGTGAACTGATCAAATTTGGTCAATAATCGATCATGTCTTGCGAGGCCTCACCATGAGATGCTTGGGGAGCATCCGTCTTCTTCTTTCTTTTGCCTACCTTCTCGGTATCAACTACCCATCTATGCTCGTCATCAAGCCATTTGTAGCCCATTTTAATGATGGTGGTTTGGCAAAAAGTGTTGGAATCTTTGAATGCTTCATTGGGGATGATTTCTTTCTCAGATATGATATCAACACCAAGAAGACTTGATATGGGTTAAAAGCATCCCATAGGGCAGAGCAGAAGAGCGATTGGCAATAATACTATTGATGTTAGTGAGAATGACATGAAAGAGATCAATTTGTTTGGCAGTGAGCACAACCCAAATTAAAATACCTCCATGATAGTTACGAATGTGTAACTACCAGCCTTAGGCAAGATGTTGTGAGCAATATTAGAATGAATGACATGGGATTCAAGGGTTAATTGAGTGGAATTATTCTTGAACTCATCGCAGGTTATTTGGGGGTTACCACAAATCAGATGAAGGGCTTCCACAAAAGGTAAAATTTCACCTCTGTTGGGGTGATTTTACTGGTTGAAATCAGTGCATGGAACCAAGGGGAAGATTAAACAAACCAGCAAAAATTTCTTTTATGAGAATGATCCTCTCACCTTTGACATAAGAGTTGATTTTCTCTTTGTCAGTGGAAATGGCTAAATTGCAATATAAATGTTTAACTAGAATGGGGGTGGTTGGTCTAGCAAGTTCCAACAAGGGTATCCAATTTAAAGCATGAAAGTTTGCATAAATTGATGGAAAATATTCAGCATGAAAAATGGGGGGACCACTCTTACCAACAATAATAGGGCGTTGGGCAAAAATGATACTCGTCTTTTTATTCGCTGGTGATGAAGAAAAATGAGAAGGTTTGAGAGGTGCGAGCAGGGCGTTCACATTCAGTTACCTTCTCTTTCCCCTTGTTTTTCTGTGGAGCCCTAAAGGATCCTTCCTTGTCGAGGTGAAAAGCATGATGAGAGGCGATTGATTTCCTTGGACCCATGTGAGTGAGAAACAAGAGAAATTTGGAGAATGAAGATGGATTTTGGAGCAAGATTGAGTTTTTAGAAAATTAGGGTTAGGGTTTGAAGGAGTATTTTTAAGAGAAAAAAAAAAAAGAGAAAGGGATTGGGTAAAAAATGAGTTGGATTCGCTTAAAAAAAAAAAAAAAAAAAACAGAGCTTGCGTAATTAGTCGACTAGTCGCAGAGATTAGTTGACTAGTTTTTGCAATTAGTCGATGTTGGCCCAAAATATACTCTAGAGGGGGGTGAATAGAGTATAGGTAAATAAAATTTCTTTAAAAAAATGAGATTCAATGTTTTGAAATCTTTGAACTAGGAATAATAAGAATGCAATATAAGATTTCAACTAAGCAAATGAAGTAGCAAATAAACAAATAGAAATGCAAGAGTTTGAGTTTAGAGAATCAAACACAACGATTTATGTGGTTCAGTCGCCGCCTACATCCACGCCTTAAGAACTCCGTCTAGAGGTTTAATCCACTATGCAATCTCCTTCAACGTGGAGAAACCGTTACACTTGCCTTCTTTCAAGGTAGAAGACAACTCACCCACAAGAGTTTTCACAAAACCCTTACAAACTCACAATACAAGATGTTTGAATAAAGAGTAATACAATAAATGATTCACAAAGCTGATTTGTAATAAATACAAGATGAATAAATGATCACTCAAATGCTCAACAACAATAGCTCAGATTTGTTCTCAAAGAGAAGCAATGAATGAAGAAAGTTTGAGAGTATTAACTTCAAGAAGGATGATGAATAGTGTAGGTGAGCAATAAATGAGAGTCAAGCCACTATATATAGAGAACTAGGACCAAAATGGCCGTTTGATGTCTTTAGAGTCTGATTGGAAAAGATTAGGGTGGTTGGGGATCATTTAATGCTCGATTTGCCATAAAGAGAAAGAGCCGTTTTGAAGTTACAGAACCAGTAGTCGACTAAGACAAGGTGGTTAGTCGACTAACAAGTTATTTTTCAAAAGATTTTTCATTCCTGGGCTCGGTTAGTCAACTAGGCACTAAGGGTTAGTCGACTAGCTAAGCTAAAACAAATCTGAACAAAATCTTGGTTTGTTAGTCGACTAGGCATAGGGGTGTTAGTTGACTACAAACTTAAAAACACTTTAAAAAAATTTCTCCGGGATCGATTAGTCGACTAGTAAGAGGGCATTAGTCGACTAGCAATTTTACAACTAAAACATGGCCTCTGACCTTCCATTAGACGAATAGCAAGGAAGGGTTAGTCGACTAAGAAATCATTAGTCAACTAGTCCAGGGTGATTAGTTGACTAACTTAGAATTTCTCAAACATTGCTTTTGGACTGCACTTAGTCGACTATGACTAATTATGTTAGTCGACTAGGGAAGTTGCAATGTCAATATTTCAAAATTTCTAAGTCAAAATCAACATAAAACACTTTGACAAGTTAACTAAGTGTTCCGAAACATTTTTGGTCAATTTTGAAAACATTTTTAAGCATGAATGCTAATGCACAATGAGATGGAAAAAAATTTTCTCTTGAGCTATACAATATTGAGCATAAGAGAGGGCTTACAAGGAGTTCCTAATCATAAGGAGAGCAACTAGACTTCAATAGGTTTTCATAAGCTTGAGCAAGTCTTCAAGTTGATCTTCAAGGATTGAACTTCTTTGAATTGCTTTGACACTTAAAGCTTTGATCTACATGAGCTTTAATTTGGAATATGAGCGCATTGAATTGCTTGATGAATGTTGATGAGCTCCAATAAGATGTAACTTTGAATCTATGGAGACACAACACTTAACCACTTGTTAGATAAAAGGTATGGTTTAGTTATCATCAAAATAAGGTCAAGGACCTTAGGGCTAACAGTCGACTACTTTGAGATACATAAAGCATGTTTTTGAAGCCTTAATTAGTCGACTAGATGACTCAGTTAGTTGACTAATCTGGTCCGACCAGTTTTTGTTTTGAAATGAGTTTAATTAGTCAACTAGATTGAAAGGGTTAGTCGACTACTTTTTTGAAAATTCAATTTTTCTCAAAAAAAATTTTCTCCACTCCATATTCATTCACACTTAATCAAACTTTAGGCAATATGGATCATACAACAAGCTTCAAGATAGCATGTTTCAACATAAAATCATGCATCATTACAATTCTATTGGTCTTATCATACCAAGTTTACGCCTAATTGTGCAAAAACAGTCATCTTGAAGAGGTTTCGTTAGGATGTCTGCCAATTGATGGTGCCTAATTTCAATGTATTTTGTGCATGAGTGTAAGCATGAATATTTAGAAATACTAATTGCACTTGTGTTATCATACCTAATTGGTATGTGATTAAAGATGATCCTATAATATTCAAGTTGTTGTTTCACGTAAAGAACTTGCGCACAACAACTCCCAGCAGCAATGTATTCCGCTTCAATGGTAGAAAGAGCAACCGAAATTTTTTTCTTGTTAAACCATGAGACAAGCGAGTGGCCTAAAAAATGACAAGTACCACTAGTGCTCTTCCTATCAGTCTTACAACTGGCAAAATCAGCATCTGAATAGCTAACCAATTTAAAAGATATTTAAAAGATTCATGCTTAGGAAATAATAAACTCAAATGATGAGTCCCAACAAGATAGTTAAAAATGCATTTAAAAGCTTGCAAGTTGAATTCCATAGGATTTGATTGAAATCTAACATATAAGTATACATTAAACATAATATTCGGTCTACTTGCAGTTAAATAGAGTATACTACCAATCATACCTCTATATAACTTATGGTCAATTTTCTTACCATTTTAATAAATGTCAAGCTTGGTTGAAGAACTCATTGGAGTTAGGCTAGACTTCATATTTTCTATGCCAAATTTCTTTAGCATGTCCTTTACATACTTTGCTTGATGTATCAAGATTCATTCTTTGGTTTGCTTTATTTGAAGTCCAAGAAAGAATATTAATTCTACCATCATGCTCATTTCGAATTCATCTTGCACGCATTTAGGAAATTCTTGACAAAAAAGATCATTAGTAGCACAAAAAATGATATCATCAACGTATATTTGAACAATAAGCATATCATTATTTCTAATATTTATGAAAAGAATAGTATCAATTTTGCCTCTAATGAAACCATTAGTGAGCAAAAATCCACTCAACCTTTCATACCATGCTCTTAGTGCTTGTTTTAAGCCATAGAGTGCTTTTGAAAGTTTGTACACATGGTTAAGAAAAGTGTTGCTTTCAAAATCGGAAGGTTGATTAACATAAACTTCCTCTGAAATATAAACATTTAGAAATGCATTTTTCACATCCATTTGATACAATTTAAAATTCTTAAAACTAGCAAAAGCAAGTAGCATGCGAATGGCTTCAAGTCTAGCAACCAGTGCATATGTTTCATCATAATCAATACATTCTTGTTGATTATAGCCTTATGCAACAAGTCTTGCCTTGTTTCTAATTACATTTTCATATTCATCCTTTTTATTTTGAAAAATCCATTTAGTACCAATGATGGAATGACCATTTGGTTTAGGCACAAGTTTCCAAACTTGATTTCTTTCAAATTGATTTAGTTCTTCTTGCATGGCTATAATCCAATTATTATCATTTTCAGCTTCTCTAAAATTTTTAGGTTCAATTTGAAAAACAAATATAATGGTGCCACAACCATCTCTAAGATTCTATCGAGTACTTATCCCTTGTGAAGGATTACCTATGACTTGCTCAATTGGGTGGTTTCTTACAAATTTCCACACTTTGGGTAGTTCATGAGTCTCCTCTTGTTGAGCGTCATCATCCTTTGGCAAGATCTCATTTGATGCATCCTTAGATGCTTTGTTGGATGTGTTATTTGTGTTGGAATCATTGATTCCTTCCTTCACTTGAGGGATAAGCCTAGTGACATCATCTTCATATATAATTTGCTTAGGAGAAAATGGGTTAGCTTCATAAAAAACAACATGAATGGATTCTTGAATTGTTTGAGTGAGTTTATTGTAAACACGAAAAGCTTTACTATTCATAGAATACCCAATAAATACACATTCATCAGATTTAGCATCAAATTTAGATAAATGTTCCCTATCATTCAAAATAAAACATTTACAACCAAAAACCTTGAAGTAGCCAATGTTAGGTTTTCGACCCTTCCAAAGCTCATACGGAGTTTTGGTCCAAGTAGGTCTAATAACCACTCTATTTCGCACATAACAAGCAGTGTTAACAGTTTCGGCCCAAAATGGTTTAGGAAGTTTATGTTCATTTAGCATGGTTCTAGCTATTTCTTTTAATGAATGATTCTTCCTTTCAACTACTCTATTTTGTTGTGGAGTCGTTAGAGCCGAGAAGTTATGAGAGCATCCATTTTCGTCACAAAACTTTTCGATGTCTTAGTTTTTAAACTCTCTACCTCTATCACTTCTCACATGAGTAATTGAGTGGCCTTAAATATTTTCAAGCTTTTTACAAAGTTTTATAAATACGCTACTAGCTTCACTCTTGTGGGCAAGAAATAGAACCCATGTATACCTTGAAAAATCATTAACAATGACAAAGGTATAGAGTTTACCACCAAAACTTTCTATATCATTTGGTCTAAACAAATCAAGATGCAACAACTCCAAAGGCCTAGATGTAGAGATATATTCTTTGAGTTTAAAACTTGTTCTTATTTGTTTTCCAAATTAGCAAGCATCACAAACTTTATCTTTTGTAAAATTAGCTTTGGGCAAGCCATTAACCAAATTATTTTTAGAAAGTTTATTCAACAAATCCATATTAGCATGCCTAAGTCTTCAATGCCATAACCAACTTGTTTCTTGCAAAACGGCAAAACATGTTACATTTTAAAGTGCTAATTTTTCAAAATTAATTGTATAAACATTTTTAAAACGATTTGCAACAAAAACATTATTTTTATTTTTATCAATAGCATTGCAAGAAGATGAAGTAAAATTGACGAAATAACCATTATCACATAATTGGCTAATGCTAAGCAAGTAATGTTTTAATCCACTAACAAGCAATACATTATCAATAGTGATAGAAGTATTTCCTATTTTACCTTTACCAATTATTTTACCATTGCCGTCATCTCCGAATGTGACATAACCACCATCTTTATAGTTGAGAGAGATGAATTTGTTTTTGTCGCCAGTCATATGTCTTGAACATCTGCTATCCAAGTACCATTTTTCTTTGTCTTGAATTGAATTCATACAAACCTACAACACAAAGTTAAGTAACTTTCTTTGGTACCCATACCTTCTAGGGTCCTATATTGTTAGATTTTATAGTTCCTTTAGGAATTCACATAACCATTTTTTCAATGCCTTTTTTGCCTCTAAATGTCCAAGAATATCACACATGTCCTTTCCTTTCACAAAATAGACAAGTAGCATTTGCATGTTTGTGTGAAGGGTTGTAAAATTGTTTGTAGGATTGAGATGCTTTAGAGCTCTTTTGCATTGAAGCTTTAACAAAGAAATCAAGATATAATGAAGACTTTTTCTTGCTTGATTTTTATTCATAGCCTAAGCCTTCTTTGTTAAATCCAACTCTTTGAGCTCTAAGTAGTCTTTTGAAATTTTCTTCACTTATAAATTTGTAAATAATTTTGTTCAAGTCCTCAATTTTGTTTTTCAAAATCAGATTTCCATCTTTCAAGGACTCATAATTAATTGAAGAATTTGAAGTGTTCATGCAATGCTAACTTCGTGATAGAAGTGAGGTCATTCTTTAAGATTTTATGAGTTTTGTTCAAAGATAAATTTTTACTATATAAATCCTCACACATATCATGAAGTTCCTCAATTGACAATTCATCGTAAATATCATCATTAAAGTTAGAGGTTACCTCATCAACTTCATTTGCCATAAGATAAAAATTCATCGTTTCTTCTTGAAAGTCATCATCACTATCAATTGCATCAATGACTTTTTCCAAAGTTGTGGCATTCATGGCTTTTCATTTTCCCCTTCTATCATTTCTTCTATTGGGTCTCTGATAATCTTTCTTTTCTTCTCTAGCTTCTGTTAGATGTATGCCCTAAAACCAATTGATAGGTTGTATTTAGGGAACATTATATTTCATTATATTCATGTATGAAACTTTATTCATTTATGAAATGGCTTATTTATATTGTAAGCTTGTGTTTAATTACTGTTCATGATAAAGTCCTTGGATAGTATGATAGAGAATTATATCTCAAGTGTTAAGATGAAGAGTCTTATAACTTTCAAGAACATCTATTGTAGATTAGTTCCTGATCATAGGTTTATATATTTTGGCTATTATAAACCGTCAAGATTAGCTCAGGTTATACTAGTTCCTTTGGGAGGATGGCGAGTCTCATGCCATCTATGTAGAGACACTATAGTAAACCTGTGGGTGCTTGTTAGAGAACAAGTACACCGAACGTGACCAATATGAGTACAGCTTATGGAATTCTATTTGTATGTCAAAAGCTGCTCATGTGTATAGTCACACTTGTAATTCTAAGACCTGAGACACCACTTGTTATCTTATACATAGGTTACTAAAGTTTGATAGTATCTCGTACACTCTTAACCATCAGGGTGTAATCGGTACTCATTGGCTCTAGTAACTTGTGCATGAAAATAGGTGAGTGTGCAATAGGGGATCACCACCCTTAATATGAAAAATGGAATGTCAAAGTTAATTCACAAATAATATCTCAATAGAGTCTTTGGCTAAAACAGTAGGAAACTAAGAAAATAGTTTTCATGGGTTCACCTAATTGAGATTATATTTTGGTGAATCAGTAACACGGGATTAAGTTAGGGTTTGACATGAATCCATACCCGATTAACTTAATCATGACATTATTTGGTGAAGGATTATATATAACACGAAGGGTTCATTTATACATATGTATATTCACCCACACCTAGGGTAAGTCATGATATGTTGCTAGATATCACTCATGACTAATGAAGGCCTAATGATAAAAGTTATCATTGAGAGCAAAATTGGAATTGTTCCAATCGAACCAAAAATAGAAAGTTTTTATTTTGGGAGACATGCGATGTCCCCTGCCACTACTAGGTTGGAATGAACCCAATGGGTCACACACATAAGGATATAAGTGAGTCTCACAATTTAAGAGAGGGGAATATTCCTATTTATTGTAAGTTTTGGCCCTAGTTATTAATTGTTAGTAAGTAATGGGTCAATTTATAATTATAAGAACTATTTACTATAAATACTTAATGATGGGTCATGCTAGCACTAAGTAACCCTAATCATTATTTGGAGGAGGCTAACCCTAGAGTGAGAACACCCAAGGCTGGCCCTAGTGCTCTCACTCTCTCCCTAGCCGTTTTTCCCTCTATCATCTCTAAGCTTGATTCATCATAAGGGGTTGTGTAGTTTCAAAAAGGTTGTGAGGTTTTGTGTTTGTGTGGACTTCGTTGGAGGCTTCCATACACTTTGGAGCTTGAAGGATTTGGGGATTCGCTTCTCAGAGGAACATCAAGTAAGCATCTCTTTAATGTTTTGTTTATTAGCATTGATTCGATTCATCGTTTGAATTCTTCCTTGGGATGAATGCCATGAAAATTTTTGTTTTGCGCCTTCCGCTACTTTTCTACATTGTATTCTTTCAGATTCTTTGTTTTTTATTCAACAATTTGCAATAAAAGCAGTTGTTGTCATAGTTGTTTGAGCTTCCGCTAAGATTGGGTTTCCCAAAAGCTCTTTTTATTCTTAAGAACTTTTGGAACTTTTTGGTGACGAAAGCCATGTCTTGATCATCATTTTCAGCATTATCATCATCATCACTTTCTTCATTATTAGAGGTGGACTTGAGTGCGAGATTCTTCTTTGGCTTTTCCTCATCCTCTTATCTTTTCATTGTGGTCTCATGTGTTAAAAGATAACTGAAAAGATCGTATATGTCAAGCGTATCTAAGTCTTTGGATTCTTGAATAGCAATGACTTTAGGTCCCCATGATTTTGGTAAAATAATAAGAATTTTTGAGATAATATCCCAGTTTGAGACAATTCTACCAAGAGCTTTCAAATCATTAGCAATGTGAGTAAATCTAGTAAAACTTAAACTTTCACTTTCTTCCATTTTGAATAATTCAAAGTCATGCATAGCCATAATATGTTTGTAACGTTTTACCTGTTTGGTTCCTTTATATGTGACTTCAAGCTTTTTCCATATTTGTTGAGCCGTATCACATCCAGAAACACAATTGTATTCGGCGTCGCTTACAGCACAATAAAGAATGTTTTTTGTTTTTGAGTTTACTTGAAGAAGCTTCATGTCACTATCGCTCCAATCATCCATGTCTTTGGGAATTTGAGTGCCATCTTCACTAGTTGTGTAGATTACACGATTTCTCTTGACAATAACTCTCCAAACAGCTTTGTCATAGGATTCAACCCAAATTTGCATCCTATTTTTCCAACATTTTTTAATTTTCGCCATTAAAGTAAAGAAACAGAATGACTTTGGGAAAATATCGATCCATTTGCATTTTCCATAATCTTTAGCTCAAGATAATAATAAAATATTGAGCACTTACTCTAATACCAATTGTTACCCCAAGTAATATAACACTAGAGGGGGTGAATAGGGTTTTGATAAACTTTGAGCAAATATTACCAAATAAAATTAAGATCCAATTAATTTTGCAAATACACAAGTAAATAAAACTTAATTGGAAGAGAGTAGAGTAAAGAGATATCAAACATAGTATTTTAAAGTGGTTCTGTCTCTGCCTACGTCCATGCCTCGAGTTCTGCTTGAGGATTCAATCCACTATCATAATGATACTCCTTTCGATGAAGAAACATTTTCAAAGACAAGAGCTAGAAGCTCTTCTTCACAAGCTTGGATTTGCTCATAAACTCCAAACTCAACAAGGGTTAAACACCATCATTAGCTCACAAGAAATAAATAAGTTGGAGTGTATTACAATAAATGCTTCAAGAAGCTGATTCCCACAAGTACATGCTCAAACTAATAGCTTCTCAAGATATTAACAAAGATAACTCAATAATTTATCACAAAGAAGCTTGAATAATGAATGCCCAAATGAATTCTCTTAACTATTTTGGATTAATAGTCATAAAAGAGGGCAAGAGGGGTATTTATAATGCATTTGGTCTCAAATGACTATTGCAAGACTTACAAGTCTGATGGGGGAAGAAGGGAGTAGATGAGAGCAATAAATGCTCAACATTCTATAAATAGAATTAACCGTTTATGAGTTGCAGAGAATAACTAGTCGACTAGCCAACAAAATTAGTCGACTAATTAAGCATGATTCAAAGTGAACAAAGTTCTCAGGCTCGATTAGTCGACTAGTTGATAAGTTTTAGTAGACTAGTTTGACAAAAAGTGATACATAGCAGTTTTACGAGCTAGATTAGTCGACTAGATTCAAAATGTTGGTTGACTGTACTTGATGTACCTCAGAAAACATGCCTACTACATCCTCGATTAGTCGACTAGTTTAAGTGTTAGTCTACTAGTTTTATGTTTCTCAAAACAGGCCTACTCTATCTATAATTAGTCGACTAGTGCTCTTGGGTTAGTCGACTACTTTTGTCTAAAAGCCAAATTTTCAAGAAACTTTAAACTAAATCAACTTCCCACAATTAGACTAGTTAACTTAAGGTTCAAAAACTATTTTTGACAAAATTCAAACACCTTACAACTATTCTATGTGATATATGCCAATGCATTATAAATGAAAAAGTTTTGTCTTGAGCCATGTAAGGTTAAACAATTGAGATTCCTACATTAAATTCCTAATATATTAGAGAGAAAAGCTTGACTTCAATTTGATCTTCGTAAGGCATTTGTATGAGCATAAACACATCAAGAGTTGCTTTGAGATATGTTGATGAGCTCCAACAAGATATAGTATTTGAGTCTAAGGAAGCAAACAATTAACCAAAAGTTAGTGGCTTAAGTAATATTTAGTTATCTTCAAAATGTGGTCAACGAAATTGACCTTAGGGATAACATGCTATATTTTATTCTCATTTGTTATTTTATTTTATTTTCTTTTTTTGACTTTCCATTCCTATCAAATTAAGGCTTCATAGGGCTGCTGCTTTTCTTCTTCTTTTTTGTTTTTCTTTGCTACACTCTCCATGTACTAATCAGTGCCTCACGTTTAGGTAATGTGCTCTTCCTCTTCTTCTTCTTCTACTATTTTTTTTTCTTATTCTTCTTATTTCTCTCTCTCTCTCTCTCTCTCTCTCTCTCTCTATATATATATATATATATATATATATATATTGTTTATTTGAGTTTTTAGTTATAGTTTTTTTTTCACATTCTCTGTCTCTCTTTTTTATTTAGGTTTGTAGTCCCTCACAGTTTTTTTTTTTTTTTTCTTTTTTTTTATTTCACTTTGAGAGCTGCACAGAAGCCATCTGTGTCAAGGTAATTAAGCTTTATCATATTATTCTTTTTCTACTATTCTTTGTCTATTGGTAATACGTAAGATTGGATTTTCAATTTTTTTTTTGACCAGTTTGCAGTATTTAACTACAGTTTAAGAAATAAGTCCTTTTTTTTTCTTTTTCTTTTTCTTTTTTCCCGACGATTGTCCAAATTATTAACACCCTAGACTCCCTCCTCCCCCTTCTTCTCACCACAGCAATATCCCATTTTACCCTAAAACCTGTCAGCCTCTAAACTTTATTTCCCTAAGTTCCACATCAAAGCTTGAAATTCCACTTTGGAAGAGTTGGTCAAACGTGCTGTGCAGGACTTGAGGAGGCAAGGACAATGGATCCTTTTGCCTATATGCATATAATTCAAATTTCAATTGACCCAGAATTTTGATGGAAGCAACAATCAGTATATGGCTTCAATTTTCCTTGAAATTTGAAGAGAATAAATAATTGTGCGCTACTTAATTCTTAACAATATCTGAAAGCTCTTTACCCATTTAATGGATGGTTGATATTAAGATAAGAATTTCTACAACAATATGTACATGCATGTGCACATGGGTACTTTCTGCCATGCACGCTTCGACTTTAATTGTTATCCACAAACTCTTTTAAAACTATTTTTTTTTTTTGTAAGGTTAGGAACATTAATTGTTTTATTATCCTCCATACACAAACTGTGTTTCAATTTTCTGTATTGGTTCAATGTTAGGATTCTTGGTGCCTAATCCATTTATACCCTAAGTATAGCATATTGATTCATGGTTTACATAAAGAACATAGTTATTTTTATTTTTATTTTTTCTTAAATGCTTTTATTGAAGGCTTTTATTTCATGGCTCAAAAATTTCAATTGAAGAATTAAAAACTTTTATTCGAAAATAGTGGGAGGGAGGAGGAGATACCATTAAACTCTAAGGATTGGTAAAAAAAAAAAAAAAAAACATTACCTTTTACCTCTTTTCCCATGTAGATGATATTGATAATTTGATCTTAATTAAATTTAGAGGATTAAAATAAGTATATTAATACATAGGAATGATTAAAAATATTAAATGAGATGTATTTTTAAGATCAAGTGAAATTCGAGATACATTCTTCATTAAAAATGTTAAGCGAGATGTATTATTAAGATCAAGTGGAACCAATTTTAATGTATCATAATTGTATAAAAGTTTATTTTGACTAGATTATCTCGACCTAAAATTTAAATATAAAAAAAATACAAATTTATGGAGGTGTATGGAACTATTTTTTTAAATAAAATTAAAATAGAAGAAATGATCAATATGAGATAGAGGGAACAAGTAAGGCAGGACTCACAATTTAATATATCATAATTGTGTAAAAGTTTATTTTGATTAGATTATCTTGATCATTTGATCCTAAGTAAATATTTATATGCTCAGGTAGAAAATCAAATGGAATGTATTATTGTACATTAATATATATATATATATATATATATATATAGATAGAAATCCCCTAATCAAATCAAGATGAGAAAATAATGCATTGACATGGGTTGATATGCATTTTCATAATGAATTCTTCCACTATGAAGTTAAAATTTCTGTTTAATAATCAACATTCTGAAAACTAATATCACCTACTCTTAAAAAATAAATAAAATAAAATAAAACAAAACAAGAAGAAAGAAATCAAATTCGATGAACCACCCAAGCATCCTAGCTATGGGTGCAGAAAGAGGTCCCCCAGTAGAGGGTGTCATGCAATGAGGTTGCTCTTCTTTCTTTTCACACATTATAAGCCAGTCGTGGCACTCTGACCACCATGTGAATACCCACAAGGCCACACTTAATTAAGCTAGAAAATGTCAAGTCCATAGGCAAATTTGTGGCACAAATACTGAATTAACTCTAAGCTAGCTATATATATATATATGCATATGTAGCCATTTTCACAAAAGCCATAAGTAAATACACTGATTCTGGGCAGGCTCAATCTTATACATTCTGAAACAAATCAATCAAAGCAAATGCCCAGAAGGGTCCATTCTCCATATTGTGGGGTTCAAAACTGAAACTTGCCCACTGATTATCTGTTCATTCCCTTCCTGTCTGCCAGATTCTTGGCAGTAAATCATCAGTCCTTCATTGACAAATTTGTCATCCAATTAAATTCAAATTAATACCATAGGGGCTTTATGTTCCTGTACGTATGAATTACCTCTGCTGCCAAAAAGTGCATTGGACATGCTGACTTAGGCTTGACCCTTTGCCATTTCCACTAACATTGGAAGGGACCCATGATACAGATATGTGTTTTGAACAGACCCCATTATGGGGAGAGAGAGAGAGAGATTCTCATAGATTATCATGAGCGTAGCCCAAGCTGCAGCAAATTCTTTCTCTAGAGCAGGCTGGAAGCCTCAATATATTTTTAATTTTTAATTTTCCTACAAATTAAGTATTTTTATATTCCTAGTGCCAAACATATAGTATATTGGAAATCTATCGAGTTCCACAATTTAGCTCATGATGGATCTCCAAGCTAGGATTAGTTTCCTAAATATAGTTGATAGCATTTTTAATCCAAATTTAGGTCCCGTTTGTATTAGTTTTTCCTAAAATTACTTTTGAAAAACTATTTGTTTCATATATTTTTCTACAATCATATTCAAATAAAAAAAATCTTCACGTATCAAAACTTTCATATGAGAAGTGATTGTAGTGAAAGGAGGCCCAAACTTTTGCCACAGCTACTTTCAGTATTTCAAATTTATCACCCACACAGTACTCTAGATGTTACCCTCAAATTGTCAAAAAGTGATTATCACGGTATATCTGTACTAGTTTCCATTTGGTTGTTTTAGGGCCTTGTTATTGCAATCCCTTTGAACTATTTGCCTACCTCAACTATTTGTATTTTTTACCGTTTTATGAAAAAATACATTGTTTTTTAAAAAACTAGCCGCGCCATCCACTAGAAAACATCATTTTGAACAACTTTGTAGAATAAAGTTTTTCCAAAATCTATCATTTAAGTAGACGTTTTGGCATGTTACGAAATATTCTGTAAAAATAATAAATGGTCAAAAAGTCTACTTAAATGATAGATTTTGGAAAAAATTTCTTCTACAAAGTTGTTCGAAATTATGTTTTCTAGTGGATTATGCAACTAGTTTTCTTAAAAACAATGTATTTTTTCATAAAATGGTAAAAAATCACAAATAATTAGTGTGGGCAAATAGTTCAAAGGGGTTGCAATAACAAGGCCCTTGTTTTATCCTTTTGACATGAGAAATGGGCTTCAAATGATCAAAACTCCAAAACCTACACAGCATCAACTGCAACAAATAGCTTACGAATAGAGAGAATAGGTATTAAATAGGAAATAAAAAAGAAAAAGGAAAAAAGAAAGGCTCGAAATGAAACCATGCACAAATAGAGAGAACAACTCAATTAACCTTAGCAAAGCCAAATCCTATCTACTTGAGGACAGTAAGAAAAAATAAAGATAAGAATATATGAAAGAATAATTTAATATTTATCTATTAGGTGGCTCACATGATAAGAACATATCTCATAAGTTGGGTCCAACTTAATACCATGAAGTCCTCGAGATTTTCAAATTCCTTTATCTATTTGTTATGTTAAAACGAGTAAGAAATATATATATTTTTTTTAAATGAAAAAAATTACGTGGAAATGAATTCTTTTTTATACTTCTTTAAATTTTTTTTTCCTTTCCTTTCTGTTACTGAGAAAAAAACAATTTTTAATTTTAAAAAAGCTTGGTTAAATTTTTGGTTTTTTCCCCAAAAAAAAAAAAAAAAAACTCTGTTCCAAAAATTGAAAATTATTTCATCTAAATTTGGGCACCATGATCACCTGAAAGGCTGAAAAGCCACTTGGAGAGGCTCAGAGGCCTTACATACATAGGAATTGGTCTGCCTTTATGAATTATTAAAACCCTTGAGAAATGGCCGTCGGTAGTTGCCCAGCCCAGCCCATATAAGGGCTTGTTTACTTCAAGAAAATTTTCGTAATTTTTATTTTTATTTTCAATAAAAATAGAAAACGGTCTAAAAAATGCGTTTACTTGTAAAAAATGAAAACTATTCTCAATAAAATGAATTCAGTTTTTAAGAAAGTGTGAAAACATCATAAAGACGTTTTTTGTATTTTCACGAAAATTGAAAATAAAGATTATATCGTGGCAATGCTTATAAACATAAAAAGAAAATATGTAGACTAATTTTAAAATCAAAAAATAAAAATAATAAAACATGTAGAGATAATATATAGTTATAGTAAATGCATTTACACAATTTTTAGATTTTGAAAACAGTTTTAATTTCTTCAAAGTAAACATATTTTTTAAATTTTGAAAACTGAAATGAAAAGTAATTTTAAAAAAATTTCACAAAAAATATAAAATTATAAAAATTTTCACTAAATAAACGGGCCTAAATCTCCCATTTTTCCCTGTGTATGGAAGGCCTAGGAGCCACAACTAACTATATATATTACCAATGTATGGGATAGCTAGTCCAATGGCTCGTTAAGCTCAAGCAGCTAGCATGCCAGCTAGCCTGCTTATTGTGATGGTGATGTGGCAGTTAGTGGTCTTTTTCATGCAGTTTGACATGAAAACCATGCACTCATTTGCCACCAGATCCTAGTGGAGAGAATTCCAATGGAAAGGATTTGCGACCACACATTGAAATTGGTTTGGGATCCCATTAACCTCCACCCAGAGTTTGGATTATATAATAAATTGTCAAAATTACTCGGCTTCGGGTTGAGATCACTATGAGAAATGTGTTAAGTTCAAATCTTATTTTTAGATTTATTAATTTGTCGAGTCAAACTCAAATAAAGTATTACTCGATTCGATTAGCTAGTTAATATATTAAATGAGAAATTGTAGTTTAACTCATTGTACTATTGGTTAAAAAATACTTTGCACCCCGACCTTTTGGTTTTGTTTGCTATACGTTGACCCCTATAGTTTTGATTTGCAACACATTTAATTGCACCGTTTTGTTAACTAGCCATTTGTTTCTTTGACTAAAAAATGGTGTTACACATGTTATCTTTTAAACTGTATTTATCCTAGATTACTAATGTATATATAAGCATATCGGTGAGATTTCATGATTTTTCTCAATATATTTTAACTTTTATGAATTATTTTTTTCGTACAGTAAATAAAATTCATAATAGATAAATATGTTGAGAAAAATCATAAAACTTTACCGATATGCTAACTTGTAGGCACATGAATTAGCAATACAGGATAAATACTCCATACAAAAATAACAAGTCTAGCTAATATCATTTTTCAGTCAAAGAAACAAATGGTTAACTGACAAAAGGATTAATCTTATAGGGGGTCAATGTATTGCAATCAAAATCAAAGGGATGCAAAGTGTCTTTGACCAATAGTACAGGAGGTCAAACTGTAATTTTTTCTACTTTAAATAATCAAACTACTCGAAATCATCTTAAGAAAGAAAAAACCATTTGAAGTTGCTAATAAGATAAAAAAGTTATGTTTAATTTAAACCTTATTTTTGAACCCATTAGGTTATTGAGCTAATTTTGAGCAACCTACTACTTGGCTTGACTCCGCACATCCACTTGAATTTACTATGAAGGTCAGTCCCGTTCCTATGAACATATGCCGACTTTCGTAGAATTCAATATATGCTGATAGGATCATCTTCCCTAATAAGTTAAACGAACTAAGTTTAAAGAGTTTTTTTCATAAGTGACCTTTTAGGAGAAAATTATTCCACATCTGACCTCCGTCAAAAAATTATTCCACATTTGACTCCGTTGATCTAGTCAACTGCCACGTGACAATGTAAAATTAAAAGCCACCGCTGTTGAAAATACCGATTTTTGAAAAAAAACTTAAAATTGCTATTTCAAATAGCGGTTCTTAATTATTATTTTTTTAATCCCTTCTTATTTTTTATTGTATATTACATAATAATATATTAGAATTTTCTAAACTTGCCAAAGAAATGTGTCATTTTATTCTTTATTATATATATAACATACAGTCCCTCTATTATAAGGTATACCTTACGGAACTTTGTGTAAGATGACCTCTATATAACCAATTAAATACATATTTTTAAAATTGACTGTTCGATTAGATAAACTGCTTGTGAATTTTATGTTCACAAAAAAATTACAGATATAAAATTACAGATATCCAGTGACTAGTTTTTGAAAAGACGAATTTAAAAAAGAGTGATATTTTAAACAACAAAAAAGTCAGAAATTTTTCCAATTGATTGTTTCAAAAATCAACTGTTTGATCACTGCGATTTTTTGTGGACATAAAATTCGTAAGCAATTTTGCTAATTGAACAGTCAGTTTTTTGAAATATGTTTTGTAATTGATTATATGTTCTATGATTTATCTAATTGAACGGTTAAATTTTTTCAATTGATTTTTTCATAAACCAACCGTTTAATCACTATGATTTTTTGTGAACATGAAATTTATAAGTAATTTATCATATTGAACGGTCAGTTTTTCATATATATAATAAAGAATAAAATGGAACCCCACTTTGGCAATTTAAAAAAAAAAATTCTAATATATCATTATATAATATACGAGAAAAAATTAAGAAGAAATTTTTTTTATTTTTTTAATGTAAGAACCGCTGTTTGTAACAGCGGTTTTTAATTTTACATCAATACATGGCAATTGGTTGGGTCAACGAGGTCAAATGTGGAATAATTTTTTCCTAAAAAGTCACTTATGGAAAAAACTCAAATTTAAACCTTATTTTTAAACTCATTAATTTATTGAACGAATTTTAAGCAACCAACTACTCTCCATTTATAGCCCTACAACAACTACAAAAACAATAACAACTCTAGTTTGCCTAAACAATTAGATTAGACCGGGTTCAATTCATTCAAGATGGAGGCTTGCATGGAGACAAGGAATCTTGAAGATTATACTAATGTCAAGGTTTGCTAAGGCCCAACACGGAACTGGGCCAGTTTCTATGGCCTTATCAAGAATCTGCAACCGATAAGGGTGGATCATGGCTCACTCGTTTAGATGGGTATGCATTCATGAAGACATTGTTTGGCAGATATCACGAGAAATTGGATTTTAGGAAGTCGTTTCGTAATCACTACCCTTGGCTTTGAAGAAAATAAAATTAATATGTTTGGCATATATACTTTGGTTAGTTAGTTCAATATTTTTTTCTATTCGGATTTGATGGGCAAATCTGTTTGTCATGTAAAAAAAAATGGCATGATGCACACTTTCTATTCTTACTTTTTCTCTTTTTTAATATGCCAAACGTACTCTTAATAGTTTCTTTCTCCTTTATGTTTATTTTACTGTTATAAGTAAGATCTTATTTTTGTTATGTTCTGGTAAGTTGTTGTCAAGTGAAAGGTTGATATTATGTCCACTTCTATGGCTTAGATGTGCCCCAAACTCTTGTATAAATTGTGATGAAAAATCTGGAAAATGTAATCAGAATAGAAGAAAAAGAAACGTTTTGTCTTCCCCTGTTTATTACAGAGCAGCTTGTTCTACAAGCTTTCTCCCTCATCCATTTTTGGTTGTTTTTCTTAGCTCTCTTCACGTAGATGTTGTCCTTCAAGGCTGGCCCTGAGGACAAGCCAAGCAAGTGATCGCTTTGGGCCCCCAAAATTTTGCTAAAAAATAGGGCCCCCAATCATCCCTATTTTCTTGGCAACCAAAAAACCACTTATTTGACTTGTAATTTCTTGTTTTGAGCTAGGGCTTTCTTGTTTTTTGTCCCTCTTGTTGTTGACCTATGGGAGGGGTACTTAAGCAACTTTTCAGCTGGAAGACAACACTTTTAGGGTTTTGAATATAGTTTCCTTAGTTTCTCTCTCTAGTTGTTCATAGTTTCAAGTAAGATCCTTTAGTTTAGTTTGGTTTTCATTATGCCTTGTTACTTTTTAGTTGTAATCCATAGTTTAGCTTGTTTAAACTTCCTTTTGGTGTTGAAACTTTGTATTTACTTTTCACATGGTAATCTATTTGCATTTAGTTCATTTTAGTAGCATTTATGATGGTTGTTCTTGCATTTACTTACCATGTACTAGCTTTAATGGAGTTCTAAATCTCCAAGGTAGGGTTTAAAATGTTTGTTAGTAATATGCCCTAATAGCCAATCTCAATGGTGTAATTTAGGACATAAAGTTGATTCATGTATTATTATTATTCATTAATAATATGGGCTTTTGATTATCATGTATTCTTCTGTTATTATATTCATGATAAGTCCTTAGAAGGAATGTCAATATAAGATCTCAAGAGTTGAGATTAGGAGACTTATATTGTTAAAGATTTCTTTCATAGATATTCCTAGTCATAGGATTATTTACTGGGCATTAATAATCCGG
>JAESVK010000693.1:58838-99034 GCA_017140935.1 Hamamelis virginiana | reverse complement strand
TAACTGTCCAGCAGTAGTTCCTATAGTCCAGTGGCTTTCTTTTTATTTTCTTCTTATTCGCTGTCATGTTTTACTTGTGAACTCTCATATAAATTCTTGTAACAGCCATGTGGCTTTTGTATTTCTCATATTAGTTGTTAGAAAGTTAGTTACAAGTTGTTAGATTGTTAGAATCTCTATAAATACCTGTCTAGTAGTGAGGAAAGTCAGTTTTAGATGATATTTTGTAAATTCCAGATCTGTTTTCGATCAGTAACAGAGCTTAAGCTCCTGTTAATGCTGTGTTATAGCATTTTCCTTGTAATTCCAGCATTGTTGGTCAGATTTGATTGCAAATTCTTCTTTGTTCTTGATCGTTTGATCTTGATTTACATCATTAATGTTGTGGGTCGAACTCAACCCCAAAAGCTAAGATTAGTGTCTCTCATTTGCAATCTTAAGATGATACCCTCTTATTCTATTTGGTAGAGCTTGCTGTAATTTATGGACAGGATGAAAATTTTTAGGTTTTTCATGGTTAAAGTGTATAGGAACGTAGAGTTAGGGTTTATAGTTAAAAGTAAGTGTTTTTGGCACGAAACTCTTCTCATTTGGGACCTCTCGCCAAACTACCCTTCATAGAAACATATTTATGTTGAGTTCCATAAAAAGTCGTACGCATAAGAACAAAATAGCCTTAATTCATTGCTATCTTCTTGTTTGCTTTTTAGCTCATGGACTTACAGTGACTTTGTTGGTGTTATACAAAATCTTTCATCCATATATACAATAACCTTCATTGTTATGTGCTGCACATTACCGTTCTCTAGTGATTGGGTGATTCCATTTTTTGAGATAACATTGAGAATTTTACTTAGATATGCCTACACATAGACCTTCATTGTTATTCTCTTTTGCATATATGCTATTAAATAAAGTTGTGGTATAATGACAGTTTTTGGACTTATCTATCTAGCAACTATAAAAGTTTAGTCAACTGAAAAATAAATTTGATTGATTTTAATTTCATAATTATTTGATAAGTTCATTTGTTCTATAAATTTGTTCAATCTAAATAAATTAATCTATTATATGGTGCATACTATGAAAAATTACATAAGGAAGTTTGAAAGAACTAAAAATGACATAGATTTTTAAAAATTGGCTATTGGATAAAACATCCTTCTTATGCATGTCATGCACATATAGAATGCTCTAACTATCGGTTTTCTAAAAAACTTGGATTTTTATTTTTATTTTTATTTTATATTTCAAATGGTTAACTACATTGTACTACCTTAAACTTTGAGGGTTGTTTCAATTTGGAATACAAACTTTAAAATTGCACAATTTAGAACAAATTTTTAAAAACAAGTTTCATTGTAGGACAAAAATGGATGGATGTCAATTTTATTAACGAAGGTGACATGTGAAACTCGCATGAGGACTGAAGTGGATCATACGTGGATAAAAGACTCATTTTTATGCCCAAATCGGCTATGTGCCCCTCATGTGACTTCGATCTTTTAATTTTGCAATTTAGAGTTTCAAATGAGGGGCACATGGCTAATTTGGGCGGAAAAAAGGGTCATTTATCCATATAGGATCCACCTATGATCCACCTCAACCCTTACGTGACTCTCACATGCCACCTTAGTTAATGAAACTAACATCTATCCAATTTTGGCCTACATTGAAACTTGTTTTTAAAAGTTTGTCCTAAATCGCGTAATTTGAAAGTTTGTGTACTAAATTGAAACAATCCTCAAACTTTTAGATAGTAAAGTGTAGTTAACCCTTTTTCAAAATATCACACTTTTTCAAAATCAAAATTTTGAAAAAGCTGCTAATATTTTAGAGTCTCACTAAAGGTGTCTTAGAGTCTCACCTAGAAGAGTCTCACTAAGGGTGTCTAAGAGTCTCACCTTAGTCACCTAGAAGGTAATACATATATATATATATATATATATATGTCTTGTCAGTGATATATTTTAATGTCATTTTGGTCTAACCTTATTGCCTGGGTTCACTAAAATTTTGTTGATTCCTTTTATATTTTAGATGGGTGATTATAGTGTTCTAGGTGTTAGGAAGGAGTTGAAGGTGGTAGATATCATATTATATTGTATATTCTTTCGTAATTATTGATTTCTTCCATGCCTAATAGATATTGTATCGTTTGTAGTATTCGAGTTAGGGTGAAGAGGTTGGAATCTCACTATGGATAAGGATTGGTTGCATTTTAGTCGTTTTTCGACCGAATATGAATCTGGAGCACGTAGGTTCATTGAACTAGCTAGAGCAAATTCAAAAAATGCTGACATGATCTCATGCCCTTGCACTAAGTGTCGGAACTTACATCACCAAAATTTTAGTACAGTGTTTGAGCACTTGGTGATTAAAGGGATGGATCCTACGTACACCACGTGGGTTCTTCACGGGGAAGAACCTCCAAGTGCGTCTTGTGAACAAAAAGGTGTTGATATGACATGGACACATAGGATGTATAGAGATGCACATATAGATGAGACAGGTGATAGAGATGCAGTTATGGATGAGACAGGTGATGTTTTAGAAGACACAAATCAGAGAAAAGAGCCGGATTTCATGCATCTGTTAGCAGAAGCTGAGACACCTTTGTATCCTGGTTGTACGAAATACACACGAATTTCGGCAGTTGTGGTATTATTCAAGCATAAAATGGCAAATGGTCTAACTGACAAAAGTTTTAGTGAACTCCTGGAGATCCTTTGTGACATGCTTCCCCCTGATAACACACTTCCCAATTCTATGTATTCGACGAAGAAGTTGCTTAGTGCATTTGGTTTAGGGTTTGATAAGATACATGCATGTGTAAAGGACTGTTGTCTGTTTACGAAAGATAATAAGGACAAGGAGGAATGTCCAAAATGCGGTTCTTCAAGGTGGAAAGTGAACAAACGGTCTGAAAAGATTCAAAAAGGAGTCCCTGCAAAAGTCTTGCGTTATTTCCCAATAATACCAAGACTTAGGAGGCTTTTTATGTCACCGGAAATGGCTGAACAACTAACGTGGCATTCCACTCATAGAAGTACAGATAATAAGATGCGGCATCCGGTTGATTCTTTGGCTTGGAAACGCATCGACCAACTATGGCCCTCTTTCGCATCTGAGCCGCGGAATATTAGATTTGGTCTTGCAGCTGATGGGTTCAATCCTTTTGCAAATCTTAGCACTTCATACAGTTGCTGGCCAGTGATACTTACTATATATAACCTTCCTCCATGGCTATGCATGAAAAAGGAACAATTGATGTTGTCTTTACTTATCCCAGGGCCAAAGCAACCAGGGAATAACATTGATGTGTACTTGGAGCCACTTTTGGATGATTTGAAGGAGTTGTGGAATAATGGTGTGGGTGTATATGATGCGTTTAGTAAGTCCAACTTCACTCTGAAGGCAGTTTTGATGTGGACAATTAATGATTTCCCAGCTTATGCAAACCTTTCTGGTTATAGCACAAAGGGGAAGAAGGCATGTCCTGTGTGTGGTGTTGGCACTTGTTCAAAATGGCTGCATTATAGTCACAAGTGGGCTTACATGGGCCACCGGAGGTTTCTTGCACCCGACCATCCATATAGGAAGAAAAAAAGTTGGTTTAACGGAAAGAAAGAACTCAAACTGAATCCCAGACCCGTGACTGGTCGTGATGCTTGGCATGCAGTGAGTAATTTTCAAAATGATTGGGGGAGGAAAGAAAAGGGGAAAAAAAAGAGGAACATAAATGCCATCAAGCCACCCACGCCTTGGACAAAGAAGTCTTTATTTTTTGAGTTACCATATTGGGAGGTAAGTAATAGTCGGATTATTTAACGTCTTCCTGTCAATTTTTATTTAATAGTTGGCGTTATATTTTATTAAACCCTCATTTTTACCTTTATAAATGGTGTTGTAGGATTTACTTTGCCGTCACAACTTAGACGTTATGCACATAGAGAAGAATATTTGCGAGAGTCTAGTTAATACATTGTTGAATGTGACGGGAAAGTCGAAGGACAACGCTAAGTCTCGTGCAGACTTAAAGAAGTTAAATATTAGGCACGCTTTGCATGTGGATGAGGGTGCAAGGTCCTTGCCTCCAGCGCCTCACACCTTATCGAAGGCAGAGAAAAAGCTTTTTTGTTCTAGGCTACGAGACTTAAAGCTACCCGATGGTTACTCCTCAAATATCGGGAATTGTGTCTCAGTAGAGGAGTGCAAAATAGTAGGTCTCAAGTCCCATGACTGTCATGTATTGTTGCAGCAGCTATTGCCTGTAGCATTTAGGGGATCTTTACCAAAGGGCACAAGAAATGCAATATTCCGACTGTGTGCTTTCTTCAATGAACTATGCCAGCGGGTGTTAGACAGAAATAGAGTCGAGGTGCTTGAAGACAATATTGTAGAGACTCTATGCATGTTTGAGAGATACTTCCCTCCATCATTCTTCGATATTATGATTCACCTGTCAATCCATGTGGGACGGGAAGCACGTCTTTGTGGGCCAGTCCAATATCGCTGGATGTATCCATTCGAGAGGTGGTCCACTATCATTTAATTTGATTATCTTTGCACTTCATAGTGTTTATAGTATCGCAAGTTAACTACTTTTATTTTGCGTTTTTAGATACATGAAGATACTTAAGGGATATGTTAGGAATCGTGCGCGACCTGAAGGATGCATAGCTGAATGTTATGCAGCTAAAGAGTGCATGGATTTCTGCAGTGGGTACATTAAACAGGCAGCTAAAATAGGTCACAAACATGCTCGAAACGAAGAAGTGGAACATGATAGAATATTAGAAGGACGTCCACTATCGAAGGGTGTGGAATCAATTATGCCTGATGATATGTTACAGATTGCCCACCTTTATGTATTGAGAAATACTGCAGAAGTGGAACCATACTTAAAGTTAGTATCATAATTATTTCCACCATTTATATTTGTATTTGTATACGCCCGACACCTTATACAATTGTCTTATATTCTCACTTCTTATTAGCATGCATGTGGAGGAGCTTAAGCGTTCGGAGAGGCGTTTATCAAGGAATGAAACTTTGCTACAGAATTTACACAACGATACCTTCTGCGATTGGTTAAAGGAGAAGGTTCGTTCGAGTGATAGTAGCGTGTCGGACACATTGCGTTGGCTATCTCTTGGTCCTAGAAAGCATATAAAGTCATATTCGGCCTACGTAATCAATGGACAACGATTTCACACAAGGCACGCCATTAGGGAGACACAAAATAGTGGAGTTTCCATTGATGCAGAAACAGTGTGTCGATCAAGTGCAAGGGACAATGCTCAAGTGGTTGGGAAGATCTCTTATTACGGGGTTATTGAAGACATAATTCTATTGGACTACTACAGATTCCAAATCCCAATATTCAACTGTGCATGGGCAAACATTGTGAATGGTATTAAAGTTGACGATGGCTTTACGTTGGTTAACCTTGAACACGGACTTGGTCAATTTGAGAAAGATC
Organism: Hamamelis virginiana; assembly: GCA_017140935.1. Lineage (NCBI taxonomy): Eukaryota > Viridiplantae > Streptophyta > Magnoliopsida > Saxifragales > Hamamelidaceae > Hamamelis > Hamamelis virginiana. Next base: position 93,549 of record JAESVK010000693.1, on the reverse strand, counting down.
CATTCATTCTAGCTTCACAGGCAAAACAAGTGTTTTATTCTAAGGATATAGAAGGTTTAGCTTGGTATGTTGTGCTAAAAGCACCACCTAGGGGCTTTCACGAATTGGAGATGTTTGATGAGGATGCATACGTGCCACATAATCCAATTGATGTAGTAAGACTTGATTTGAACCCCATTGAAGAAGATGAACATTATGTAAGGCCTAATTGTGAGGCCATTGAAGTGGAAGATGAATGAATATTGTTTATTTTCAATTTGTGAAGCCACACTATGTAATTATATGGTTTTGGTCCTTATGGGCATTGTATTGAATTTGATGGGCATTAATGTATGTTTTCTTGATTAGACTAAATTATATAACCTTTTGTTAAAGCTTATTCCAATTATTTACCTCTTTCTGTGTGTGAGATACTAAAATGTGTATCTTTTATGGTTGCATTACATTTATTATTCACATTTTTGCTCTGTATCATGTTTGTGCCCTTTTATTGTTTTATAATTGAGTGACATTCTAATCATTATATATTTCTCCATTTTGTTTGCCTCAAATCAGATTTGATTTCTTATAACGAACGATGAAGAACAACCAAAAAGGAGAGGTAACTATTACTATAGCTTATTGTTTTATAATTATGATTTCTATATTGCCGACGTCCCAAAGTTATTTACTCTAACCATTTAAATATTATTTTTCCATTTTGTTTACAGAGTTCTAAGAAGGGGGAGAAGAAAGCTCAAAAAGAAAGGGAAGCAGTCATAGCGGCTGTCTTACGAGAGGGCGGAGAAATAGAACCAGAAGATTTTGCCCCGAGACGAGATTCTTCAGATTCTTCTGAAGAAGGGGAACAGGTTGATTTAGGGGTCGAGCATGACCCTAAAGGAAAAGGAATTAAAGTCAAGAAAGGGAGAGGACGTGCTAAATTAAAACTTGATGAAGATCAAATGGATGTTTATTTCAATGAAAGGTGTCAACCCATTGATACAAATTCACAACCTTTCTCTACTTTCTTGGGACGTTTGGCAAGAGAGCGAGTGCCAATCATTTATGATGATTGGCGTAATGTTGACGATGATATCAAGCAACGGTTGTGGGTTATAGTGAAGGTATCTTATAGATATATAATTTAACTTAACACGTATTTATTTATGTTTTAAATGTAACTAACTAAAAGTTTTGCTTCTGGAACATTGCAGCAAAGATACACAATGAAAGTTGATGCCTACCAATATGCAATGTCCAAAATGGGTAAATCTTTGCGGGACGAGAGATGCAATTTGACTCGTGCGTTAAGAAAACCCAAAAAGGGACAGACAGAAGAAAGCATCAGGCCGAATTATGTATCCTTGGATCACTGGAAGCAATTTGTTATGCAGCGAAAATCAAAACAATTCAAGGTTTTTGTCACCTTTGTATTTAGAGGAAAATGTCATTTTTTGGAAATTTAATTTTATGATTGTATTTCTTTTTTGTAAACATATTTTGTCTTTTTTGAACAGGATAAAAGTGACAAAATGAAAGATGTGCGGTCGCATCAGAATATAGTACACCGCACATCCCGTAAAGGATTTGCTCGGTTGGAGCATGAAATGGTAATAAATATTTCTCTTTGTAATCTTGACACATGTGCAATACTTTTTAAATGTGTAACTCCCGAATTACTAATCAATATGGAATGTCCCATACATTAATTGTAGAAACAGAATTGTACAGCTGAAGATCCACCAGTGGATCGAGTTTCAGTGTGGAAAAAAGGCTATGCTCCAAAAGACAAACCAGTTAGTGACCAAGTTGCCCAATATATTGAAAGTGATTTTCCCTTTTACATATAAGGTAAATAGATATTGTCATATAAATATTAACAATGGTACGTGCAGGAACAAATGGACCAATATTCACAATCTCCTGCAGGCCAAAATCCCACCGGCATTGACGATGATGCCCTAACTCACGTATTTGGTCGTGAGCGCCCAGGAAGAGTACGTGGGATGGGGTTTGGGGTTACGCCGTCTATGCTTCGCACAGCAATCCAATCAAACAGAACCAATCAAGTGATGAGAGAGGAGATACAGGAACTGAAGCAACAAGTAAGCGGGTTTGGTGATTTGGCTGAAAGGTTAAGGTTGATGGAGGCAGCTCTAGCTTCAGCTGGCATACAATTGGTAAGCGGACAACTTAGACATAAAATGTGAGATTAAAACATGTGATTTATAACATAATTGTTTATAATGCAATATCCATACTTTTGCAGGGCCAGACACAAAGTGGTTCAATGCCTAGTGCAAACTTTAGCGGGCAGGTAAATTTGTATAAATAAATATTGTTTATATATATGCTTTACTCAGATCATCTAACGTTTTTTCCTCTCATGCTCCCAATGCTAGTCACAACAGGCAGGAACAGAGGTTCCTGGTGGTGGTTCGTTGGAGAATGCCGCATGCACTTTGATCCATTGGATTGGGGACAAAATTGATGTGGCACGGGGTAAGATTTCATCTACAGATCCTACCAGTACTGTGCACCACGTGCCACTTGGTTATGGTTACTATAGGGTTTGGGTGGATGAAATACTTGTCAGAGATGTTGCCTTGCCTCGTCCAACACCCGAGTTTTTAACCCTTGATGAAGCTTATGGAACTACAGTTGCATGGCCAATGGATTGCATTCGGATTGATGGTTGACATGGAGAGGAGGTAAAGGGTTAAAATTTAAAGTTTTATTTCGTACCATGTTGCACTTGTGATTCATTTTTTGGGCAATATAAAATAGCATTCTAACGTAAAGTAGTGATATGCAGTATGTTTTTATATAGTTTATCATGTCTTCTCTTTCTTATTCATGAATTATAATGTTTGTGATGTAATATTGAAAGGCGTGGGAGACGTCATTTGATTGTGGTGTTGAGATAATTGTGATTATAGAAGTGTTATGAACTCTTTTTTTAATAGGTAAAAATTTGGAAATGTTGCAAAAACAGACGAAATGCTGCCCGATTTTCGTCTCAAAAAGCAAACATTAAATTACTTTAATTATGGTTATCTTAAATGATTTGTCATGTCATCTCAAACTTATGGTTATTACTTTCTTATTCATGAATTATAATGTTTGTGTTGTAATATTGAGAGGCGTGGGAGACGTCATTTGATTGTGGTGTTGAGATAATTGTGATTATAGAAGTGTTATTTTTTATATAGGTGAAAATTTGAAAATGTTGCAAAAACAGACGAAATGCTGCCGGATTTTCGTCTCAAAAAGCAAACATTAAATTACTTTTATTATGGTTATCTTAAATGATTTGTCATGTCATCTCAAACTTATTAAAAAAAGCAAACATTAAATTACTTTTATTATTATTATTATTATTATTATTATTATTATTTATTTATTTCAAAAACATATAACATTCTCGTTAAAGTAATAAATGTAGGGTCTTATTACATTTCATATCTTTTCAATTTATGTTTTCATTATTCTACAATTAATACATGCATGAATGAGATTATTGACTTTCCTATAATTGCCTTGTCAAATCCAGGACCTTGCAAGGAAGACAAAAGAGCAGACTTGGGCTTTATGTGCAAGTAAAAAAAGGGTGAATTGTTTTGTGTGAATATTTTAGAATTTTGCTTTGGATTGGATAATGTAGTAGGTAGTTAGAGGTACTGAATATATAGTTTGATTCTTCTATGATATATTTTCATGAATTTGGTTATAGATGTGATAATTTCTTTAGTATATTCGCTATGATATATTAACTATATAAATGGTAGTATTTTATAACAATATAGAATAAGTAGATAAGGACATGAAAATAGGTACTTTTTAATACAGATTTAAAGAGTTATTCACGGCATTTCAAAAAAATTGTAAAAAACATGTTATTTATGGCGGTTTATAAATACTGTGAACAACTATTCATTGCAGGAAAATGACAACCATTAATGGATTTTAATAAATGCACTAAAAAGTATTAACGGCGTTTAAAAAATGCCGTAAATAATATGCCGTCAAAATAACAATTATTTAAGGCGTTTTATAAATGCCGTTAAAAAAAATCGCGACCATTTCTCACTTTTTTTTTTATCGCCAAATGACAATTATTTAAGGTGTTTTTCTAAATCATTGAAAAAATAATACTTTTTACGGCGTTTAAAAAACGCCGTAAATAATACTTTTTACGGCGTTTAAAAAACGTCGTTAATAATAACGTAAAAAATACTATTCACGGCGTTTAATAAACGCCGTAAAAAGTTTTATTTACGGCGTTTTTCAAACGCCGTAAAAAGTATTATTTACGGCGTTTTTTAAACGCCGTAAAAGAAAATAAATGCTGGTTAAAAAAGGCGCCAATATTTTCCCGGTAAATTTTAGCGGCAAAAGGTAACTTATTTACGGCGTTTATTAAACGCCGTAAAAAGTATTATTTACGGCGTTTATCAAACGCCGTAAAAAGTATGGTTCATTTACGGCATCGCTGTAGACGGCGTTTTTTGCGGCGTTTAATAAACGCCGTAAAAAGTTATTTACGGCGTTTTTTAAACGCCGTAAAAAGCAGTTTTTCTTGTAGTGATAGCTTATACAATCATCATGTGATCTTGGTTCACATTCCATGGAGAAAAATTTTATTCCGCACGTTTCCATGGGATTCTTTCAGTGGTATCAGAGCCGATCATGATTTGGTATTGTATAAGCGATTCTATGGTGGATTTAATATTGTTTAAACCTAAGTGGCTGGGATTTATAATCCCAAACCCTAACCTTGGTACGGCCTTCTTGAAGGCTACTATGGTTTTGGTTTTCTTCGTCTCTTCTCTCTTTGTTTTATTTTGATTTTAATCAAGAGTTGATTGTAGTTCTTTATTGTCATGTTATTTTAATATAACATCATAATAAACATGTTTGAGAAACATGATAATCAAAATAAATAAAGGAGTTTTCGAAATCCCCAAGAGAGAGAATGGTGACTACTAGTTTTTTCAAAAACTGGGTTTTGTGTAAAATGGGTTTTCAGGTTTTGTTAAATCTGAAACAATAGGGGCTGGTTTTGGATGATCCATGACCATAGATGTTTAGTACATTGTATAAGCATCTTGCATATAAAATTTCATGAATTTTGGAGATGATTTGATGGCTCAAATAAATTTTTAAAGTTGATACAAGTTGCTGTCCAGATTTTCCAGCAACACTGTGTTTTCAAAATAAATATTGAAAAACGTTTTCGAATGATTTTCTTTGAGCCATCATGCTTCAATTCATTAATATATTGATTGTTAATCATGTTAGAATAGTTCTTTCATGAAAAATCGATCATATATGTTCACACTAAGTTTTTTGGGATTAACTAGCCTATTATCATATGTGCTGGAATTTTTCAATATGTTGAAAAATTGTAATCTTTTTAATACTTAGTGTTTTGAATTAATTAGCCCCATGTTACCAATGTTTTAGGGACTTAATAAGGTTGTTATTAAAATCCTAAAATGGTCATGAAAGCCTCTCTAAGGGTTTTTCATAAAACCCAAAGTTTTGGTAACCCAGAAATTGTTTTAGGCAAAAGTTTAGAACTTGTTTCCTATTTCAATTTTTTCAAATATTAATTTTGATATTCCCATGATTTTATTATTGATAAAAACATGTTTTAAAGAGTTTAAAACAGTAGGGGATGATTAAAAATTAATTTTGATAATTTAATCAAATTAGGTTTCTATTTTAGTCTCTTGACTATAATAGTTTTCTATTTTGATTTTTCAAAGTTGTTTGAATTTTAAATAAGATTTAAAATGATGATGCCACTGTTTTAATGTGATTAAAACAATATAATATTCATGAGATGAATATTTAAAGGTTTATTGATTAATATTAATTACCATATATACATTGCTTATGCCTTATATTCTAGCAATATGTTTATTTATCAATGTGATTGTTAAAATGGGTTGATTATGGACTTAAGACCAAACTAATTGGATGTGATTGGCCGCATATGGATGTGATTTAGGGGTTGTAATTTAATTGGGGCTTGCATGCCTCTTTGGTAGTTGTAAATTTAAATGGGGCTTGCATGCCTCTTCACTCTATGTATTCTTTTTAATTTAAATGTAATTATCAAGAATGGAGGCTTGGAGCATGGAGAGGCATAAAAGGAGCATGGAGGACTATGGAGCTTGTGGAAGACTTCATAGATGCATGTTTAGGGTTTTTCCATTTATTTTGCGATCACCATATTACCTCCCTATAGCCTTAAATAAAGTCCATAATCAATTCAAGAGCCTATTTATGTGATGAATGTTAAAGGCTCACTATGTTAATTCTTATTTTATGTCTATGGATTAAATGTAATACATGAGACTCCTCACTACTCATGACTTTAAAAGTTAAATGTTTTTAAAAAGAGATAGTAGGAGCTTCTACTATTACATTTATAAGACTAAAAATAGTAATAACATATTTATGTATGTGATGCATGTTATATGTATGTGATGCATGTTTAAGTTAATATGATGAGACCTTAAATCCCCTCAAAGATTAATATTAAGTTGTTATGAAGGAATATTAAGAATATTCTATCATAGCCTTCCATCATTGTAGATTAATTAGAACTCCTTGTTTGGATATGATGGCTGCAGATATGTAGGGGATTATTCACACATTTGGGTTCTAATTAACCTATTTAAATATGAGATATTATGAGATGGCAAACTAATATAGACCAAGAAACTATTATGTGAGGTTTATATTAGTTTAACCATACTTATAAGGAATGATGGGTATGACTTAATTAGTTTAAATAAGTCAAGAAACTATTATGTGAGATTTATTAAAACTAAAGGCGAAAGGATTATTGGGACTTGCTTAAGAAGCATTAGATGAAGAGTCATCTACTCATTAGGAATTAATGGACCAAGAAACTATTATGTGAGGTACCATTAATTCACAATGGGACTCCAATCCCCACTAGGAATTTATTAGATAAATTCCCAAATCCTATTCTGAGGGAGTATGGGATTTGATGAAATAGTGGGATGTATCATTATACTTAAGACCCAGTAATAATGGACATATATTTGAATCAACTGATTTTCTGTTTTTATTTGTAGATCACCAATGGCTCACCTTAATCCCTTAACCAGAATTCTTGATAGCAACAGACTGACTGGACCTAATTTTATGGATTGGCTGAGGAATTTGAGAATAGTTCTCAATTCCGATAAGATTGCCTATGTGCTTGATGAACCTAAGCCAGCATTCCTTCTTGATGGTGCATCAGAGGAAGAAAGAGACACTTTTAGAAAGTGGCAGGAGGATGACATGCAGGTTAGATGCTACATGCTAGCATCAATGACCAATGAGCTTCAGAAGCAGCATGACACAATGGATAGTGCTAAAGCAATTCTGATTCATCTGCAAGAGTTGTATGGTGAACAGAGTCGTTTGGCAAAGTATCAAGCCACCAAAGATCTTTTTCGTTCCAAGATGCAAGAAGGGACATCTGTTAATGATCATGTGCTCAAGATGATCAGTTATATTGAGCAGCTTGCGAAGCTAGATATCATTTTAAATGCAGATTTCTCTACTGATATCATATTGCAATCTCTTCCTGATTCCTTTGCTAATGTAGTTATGAACTACCATATGAATGACTTGGTGAACTCTCTCTCTGATTTATTAAAATTACTTATTACTGCTGAGGGAACCATAAAGAAAGGCAAAGGAACCGTCATGGCTATAGATGGGGCTTCTACTTCTTCTAAATCTAAGCCTAAGGGCAAGGGTAACAAGAAGAATGGGAAGAAGAACAATCTAAAAGCTAATGGAGGGGTTCAGAAAGGCAAGGGCAAATCTGATAAGACCAATTCAAAAGGAAAATGCTTCCATTGTGGCAAGACTGGGCATTGGAAGAGGAACTGCAGGGAGTACCTGGCTTCCATAAAGAACCAACCTTCAGAAGGTATGGCTGATGCTCTATTTATTGAAACTAACTTATCTGTTAGTTCTGCCTCTACTTGGGTTTTAGATTCTGGTGCAAGTTCACACATTTGTAACTCTATGCAGGATCTAAAGAGAAGCAGAAGGCTGAGTAAAGGAGAAGTTACCCTTCGAGTGGGAAATGGAGCAAGAGTTGCTGCATTAGCTATGGGGACTTGCTTCTTGACATTACCATCCGGAGATATTTTAGAATTAGCTGATTGTTTATTTATGCCTAAGATAATAAGGAACATTATTTCTATTTATGCATTATGTAGAACTGGTTATAGAATTGTTTTTGGGAAAAACATTTGTTCCATTTCTCTAAATAATGATTTAGTAGCTACTGGCATTTATTTAAACGGTCTTTACTTCTTAAATATTAATGGTAATGTTAATTACATAGAGCAAAATGATAAGAATGTAAGAAATCTTAAGAGACCAAGAGATGATGAAATTCCAACATATATGTGGCATTTGAGACTAGGTCATATTAGTGAAGATAAGATTAACAAGTTGGTTCAGGATGGACAATTGGGTTCATTAGTATTCGTATCCTATCCAACTTGTGAATCTTGTCTCATGGGTAAAATGACCAAGTCACCCTTTACTGGTCACAGTGAAAGGGCTGCAGATATACTGGGTTTAATACATAGTGATGTATGTGGACCAATGAGCAAAGTAGCTAGAGGAGGTTTTTCTTATTTCATTACCTTTACTGATGATCATTCACGTAAAGGATATGTGTACTTAATGAAGTACAAATCTGAAGCTTTTGAAAAGTTCAAAGAATTCAGATATGAAGTAGAAAAACAAACTGGCAAGAGTATTAAAGCTCTTCGATCAGATCGAGGAGGTGAATACTTAACTACTGAGTTCTTGGATCATCTCAAGCTGGCTGGCATTCTATCACAGTTAACTCCTCCTAGAACACCACAGTTAAATGGTGTATCTGAGAGACGGAATCGAACTTTATTAGATATGGTTCGATCCATGATGAGTTATACTGATTTACCTATCTCCTTTTGGGGATATGCCCTTGAAACTGCTGCATATTTATTAAATAGGGTTCCAACCAAGTCTGTCCCCAAAACCCCATATGAGATATGGCATGGGAAGAAACCAAGCCTTAATCATCTTAAGGTTTGGGGTTGTCCAGCATATGTTAAGAAACATAATGTGGATAAACTTGAATCAAGATCAGAAAAATGTTTGTTTGTGGGTTATCCCAAAGAATCATTGGGATATTACTTCTATCAACCTAATGAACAGAAAGTGTTTGTTAGTAAGTTTGCCACTTTTCTTGAAAAAGAGTTTATTCAAGAAGGAGGCAAAGGTAGAAAGATAGAACTTGAAGAGATTTCAGAAATTTCTGAAGAGCCACAAACATATCCTGACTCACCACCTGTCCCTGTTGAGACAGACCCTGTCCCTATTGAGACAGTACCTGAAGATACACAACCTGTTCGTAGATCCACTAGGATATCTGCACCACCTCAAAGATATGGCTATCTTCATGAGGAGGATAAGGAATTGTTCCTAGGTGATAATGAACACCCAGATGATCCTAATAACTATGAAGAGGCGATGTTAGACATCGATTCTAGAAGATGGCAAGAAGCCATGAAATCCGAAATGGATTCTATGTATTCCAACCAAGTCTGGACTTTAGTAGATCCACCACAAGGTATAGTACCTATTGGCTGCAAATGGATCTACAAAAGGAAGATAGGCTCCGATGGAAAGGTAGAGACCTACAAGGCAAGACTAGTGGCAAAAGGTTACAAACAAAGACAAGGTGTTGACTATGAAGAAACCTTTTCGCTAGTAGCTATGCTAAAATCCATTCGGATCTTGTTATCTATAGCTGCACACCATGACTATGAAATATGGCAGATGGATGTAAAGACTGCTTTCCTTAATGGAAACATTGAGGAAGACATTTATATGGAGCAGCCTGAAGGCTTTACATCTAGTGGTGATGACCACAAAGTGTGCAAGCTACAGAGGTCCATTTATGGACTTAAACAAGCTTCTAGAAGTTGGAACATCCGGTTTAATGAAGCAATCAAATCGTTTGGATTTCTTCAAAATATGGATGAACCTTGTGTGTACAAGAAGGTTAGTGGGAGTGCAATTTCTTTTCTTATTCTATATGTTGGTGATATTCTACTCATTGGGAATGATGTAGGAATGTTATCAACAGTCAAGCTTTGGCTTTCACAAAACTTTTCCATGAAGGATTTGGGAGAAGCATCCTATATACTAGGTATAAAGGTCTATAGAGATAGATCTAGAAGGTTGCTTGGACTCTCCCAATCCATGTACATAGATAAAGTGTTGAAAATGTTCAACATGGAGAATTCCAAGAGAGGTTTAATTCCTTTCAGACATGGAATTCATCTTTCCAGGGGCATGAGCCACAAGACACCAGAGGAAAGAGATAGCATGAGTAAGATTCCATATGCTTCGGCTATTGGAAGTCTTATGTATGCTATGCTATGTACACGACCTGATATCAGTCATGTTGTGAGTGTGATTAGTAGATATCAATCTAATCCAGGTTCAGAACACTGGATTGCAGTCAAGAATATCCTTAAGTACTTAAGAAGGACTAAGGATTTAATTCTTGTCTATGGAGGAGGAGAGCTAACAGTTGATGGTTATACAGATTCAGATTTTCAATCAGATATTGATGATAGAAAATCTAATTCTGGATATATCTTCACCTTAAATAGTGGAGTAGTTAGTTGGAAGAGCTGTAAGCAAAGCACTACAGCGGATTCCACTACTGAGGCTGACTACATTGCAGCATCTGAAGCTGCCAAGGAAGCTGTTTGGATTAGGAAGTTCGTCTCTGAACTTGGAGTTGTTCCTACCATTGAGTCACCTATATCTTTATATTGTGACAACAATGGAGCTATTGCGCAAGCAAAGGAACCAAGGTCTCATCAGAAGTCCAAACACATCGAGCGGCGATATCACATAATCAGAGAGATTATTGCTAGAGGTGACATCTGCATTCAGAAGATCGCATCTGCGGATAACGTAGCAGACCCATTCACTAAGGCACTGACTCTTCAGAGTCTTAATCGACATCTTGAGAAGATGGGTATGAGATACATGGGCGATTGGCTTTAGTGCAAGTGGGAGATTGTTAGTAATATGCCCTAATAGCCAATCTCACTGGTGTAATTTAGGACATAAAGTTGATTCATGTATTATTATTATTCATTAATAATATGGGCTTTTGATTATCATGTATTCTTCTGTTATTATATTCATGATAAGTCCTTAGAAGGAATGTCAATATAAGATCTCAAGAGTTGAGATTAGGAGACTTATATTGTTAAAGATTTCTTTCTTAGATATTCCTAGTCATAGGATTATTTACTGGGCATTAATAATCCGGATAGACTAGCACAGGTTATGTCTGCTCAATATGGAGAATGAATAGTCTCAAGTCATTTGTGTAATGACACTAGGACAAACCTGTGGGTGCTTGTTTGAGAACAAGTACACTGAATATGATCATTAATTGAGTTTGTTGAATGGAGTTTTACTTACATGTCAAACAACAACTCAAGGTTACAATGATGCAAGTGATCCTTAGAACTGAGGAACCATAGATGTCCTGTGTTAGGGATATTAGGGTTTGATAGTACAATGTACATATCCTAACCATGGAATTTGTGTATGTACTCATTGGCCCTAGTATACCTGTCATGGGGACATATGAGTGTACAACAAGGAATCTATCACTCTCAGTAAAGAGAGGGAATGCCTCGTATTATTCCCAAAGATATAATTCATATAAGTCTTTGGCCAAAGCAGTTGGGAATAAGAAAACTGTTTCTTGAGTATCCCAAGGTTGAGTTTATATTTTGAGAATCACATACAAAATGTTAAATTAGGGTTTGACATATTATCCAATACCCAAGTAATTTAACTAAGGCATTGTTTGATGGAAGGATCGAATTGTATCTTAATTGTAACTGAAGGGTTCACTGTGTTATGATTAACCTTCACACAACCTAGGGTGTGTCTTGACATATTGCTAGATGTCACTCAGGACTAGTAGAGGCCAAAGAGAAATTGATTTCTCAAAAAGGAAATTAGAAGAATTCTAATTTGAACCTTAAATAAAAGTAGTTTTATTTGAAGGATAATTTATTATCCTAATTCCTACTACTAGGTTGTTGTGAACCTAAGAGGTCACACACATATAGTTGGTAGCTTCATTTAAAGAAGAAGAGAGAATAATATGCAAATATTAATTAACTAGAATTTCAAGTTTTTGAAATTTGAATTTTGAATTTTGAATTTTGAATTTTGAATTTTGAATTTTGAAATTGTCATGAGATGACAAGATAATTAAAGATTTCAAATAGTTAATTGAATTTCAAGTTAGTTGAAATTTAAATTTGAAATGGTTTCAAATTATAGATAAGATAACAAATTATCTAAGATTGCATTCATATTTTGAATTTGATTTATTTCAAATTTGAAATATTGTTAATATCTACCTATATGTGAGCTAGCACTCATCATATAGATAGGAGCTAGAGGGGTGACCGGCCATACCAACAAGAATAGGTTCAAAAGTGTTTTTGAAATATTCTCTAGCCATCTCCTCTCTCTCTATCTTCTCTTGAAGCTTGCAACTAGTGTGGATTACTCTTGGAGGCCTTCATCTACTTGGGGCTGATTTACAATCATTAATCCTACTCTTAAGGCTATCAATGTAAGTTGTTTACATTCTTTTAAGTTTTAATTATATAGCTTATACAATCATCATGTGATCTTGGTTCACATTCCATGGAGAAAAATTTTATTCCGCACGTTTCCATGGGATTCTTTCAATGTTAAAGCTCATCACCAACCAATGTAACAAGTTTGTTTCATCCATTTTGAGTTTCAATGTTGGTTGTATGGTAGAAAATACTCTCCTTTTCCCACACATGTGTATAGGCACCCTATTTTTATCTATTGGATATGTTTTTATGGTTGATTCAAAGGATTGATCATTTTCAAAGAAAATGAACCTCAAAACCTGAGTTTTCCTAAAGTACAATTTTTTTTAGCTAACTAGTGGCTATTATTTCATGTAGGTTTTTCATTCATTTTTGAGTCATTCATTTTGCATTTAGTTCTTAGAGAGTCTAGGAAAGTCCATGTAAAATTTCATGACATTTCGGTCGAAACTCGATAGGTAATAAGAATTTTTGCAACTTGAGGAGCATTTTCGTCTTTTTTTTTTTCGTACAATTTCTGAATAACCTCTAAATTCATCTTGGTTTGTTTCTTTGAGTTTGCATGGATGTTTAGAGTCTAAATAGATGATTTGCTTGACAGAGACACGGTTCGAGATCATTTTGGCTCATAATGGTCTATATGGGTCAATTGACCATTTTTAGGGTTTTGACCTAAATTAATTGGGATTTGATTATTTTTCAAAATTAATGTTTTCCAAAAACTTTTAAATGATTTTAATAATGTTTTCAACACATGTTTCATGAAGTGGAATTTTGTTTTAAACCAATCTATTAGCCAATTTTTCAAACCAAAAGCAAGTATAACGGCTCATAACGACTAATTGGCTTGATTTAACCTAACCCTTTGATTTTGATTAATGATTTTTAGCACAAACCCTTCTCTAAACATAGAGAATTGAATCATTGTTGTTTTGGCTTTTGAATCATCAAATTTGGACTTAAAATGAGGAAGATATGTCAAAAACAAGTTGAAGAGTCCCAAAAAGACTCGAATTGTCACTAAATTTGAGCAAGCCCTCTGATGGCCGTTCAAGGGCTGGAAGACTATCGTCCTAGGGCTGGACAGCTACCATACACGCCTTGGACGATCATCTTTGTAATGCCCCAACCTAACATATGTACCGTGTAGGAAAAATACCTGGTGTAGTCTGACGAATCTCCAAAGTAGAATAAACGCCTCAAGTCACGTTACTGTGTCGCTTTCCTAAAGACAATATTTGCCCCCACCAAGTGTGTGCACCGGGTTGACAGCAAGTTCGCCTTAGGATAAAATGAGGCTGATCTGTTGATCCTCTATCTGCGTATGCACGACGAAAATAGAGCAGAATACTGTTATGATATAATCCGAATGAACCAAGACAGCGCGCTTCAATTTCTGCAGCAATCAGAACACAGCAATGAAAGCCCGAACTCACACGAGAAGGAGAAGGAGAATTTCTATTCTGATTTGTATGACTTGTATATTCTGGTATGGACGAACCCTCTATTTATAGAGGGGTTCGCACCCTTTGGTTGCACCAATTCGGGCCAATAGGCACCTATTGGTTGCACTAGTTCACCCAAAAGTTATCACTTTTGGTTTCCCAACAGTCACAACCGTTCTGATCAGCGCGCGGGTCGGCAGATCCGCTCCAAAAAGAATAGGGCCCGGTTGGATCTAATGACCCAACCCAGCCCAGCCCGGTCCGGGGCGGGGCAGGCGGGCGCCCGCGTGTGGTTTTTGGGTCCAAGCCCAATCTTGCTTAGGTCCTCCCTCCTCACAAAACATGGGTACCCCTTGGGGCCCAACCCATAGATCCAAACTAAGGACTTATTAAGCCTTTTACCTCCTTCTGTTTTTCCAATGTGGGACAAGTGCAAAAATGCACTTTCAAGCTTTCTAAAGAACATAGGAAATTTTCAAAAACCCCAATGTAAAACCCATTATAAAAATACTTTATTTTGAAAATATTCAACATACCGACCCTTCCGGATAGGTCAACACGTGTCAAGATAGAGGTACAACCTGTCCTGCTCATTCATGTATCCTCACGAGAGCCATAAAATATATATATATTTAACAAATATGAAATGTCATGTTCATTCAAATGTCCCAAACTTCTTATATATCAATAATAAATCAAATTTTATAATGCCAACATTCCTAGCAAATAGGGTATGCCACGAACAATGACAAATTCCAATAATCAAGGAAATATAAATAATACACATTTCATAATCATGCGAGTAATAATGCAGAATTATACCATAAAGCTATCCAACAACCCTCGAACAGAGGCTTGTCCCAAACAAGAATGCAATCCCAAGTCAACCTAAAATCTGCTGCATAAAAACAAGAGTGAGCTTCAACTTGCTCAGTAGGAATAAGATAACTTCTACCAATAACAATAATACAGTGATACATAGAATATTTTAAATAAACGGAGTTTCCATGACATTTATTAAATAGTAAATAAAGCGGTTATAAACCTGTGTGGTTTTTTAGTGAAAAGTATATATAAAGCAGTTATATCCAGTTCATAAATCAATATGAGAAAATGATGTGAGTTTAGCTCAGTTATAAACATAGTATAATGCCCATCATTTTGAAGACCATGATCACAGGATGTATATCAGGATGTTGCTCCAGGCTAATAAGTCTCCGGCACAACGGCAGCCGAAACCACGTTGTTCTAGGCTAATAAGCCTTCGGCATAACGACAGCCGAAACCGACCTCCGCAGGGTCTAACCTCTCGAGAGAAACCGATCAGTTACCTAGAATATATGGCTAACTGTCGAATAAGAATTTATGATATCCCTGCATACCAACAGAGCCTAAACCATGCGTAACAGCATTAAAATATAAATCATTTCCAAGCGGGCATGTAAAACAGTGAGAAGATATATGTTAAACCAATTTCCAAAGCGAGCAGGTAAAGTTATAATATGTGGCATATAAATGTATCAAAGCATTGTTTCAAAATCATTCATAACCATCATTCAAAAACAGGAGTGAAGTAGATAAACCATATGCCATCATAATATATAGAAAACAGTTCTCAAGACACGTAATCTTACAAATAAGAATACATTTTCAAAACATGGCTTGTTTATATCATTTTCATTTTCAAACCTTCAATTTAGTCCAAAGCCAAGGGAACATTTGGTCAAAGTGTCTCATAACCTTTCCATCTTTAATCATTTCGGTAAAACCAGGCATATGAATATAAAATCAACATCTCAGTCATATTTACACAAACAATATCACCATATGCCTGTTGTTATATGTTTCCACGAAACTATGTAATAAAAGAGCCTATTCCCCAGTTTTATGTGCATATCGTATCAAGTTCTAAACAATCAGCCATGAGATAATAACAAGCTCTCAAAACACGTTAATTTTGTGCCTTGGTTTCATTTCGTACAAGTGCCACACATTTCAATAGTTCTTAAATCAGTATAATCCATCTGTTTGACGATGTAATAGACTGTAAAGTTTACAAACGTTATGAAAAATAACATTTCCAAGGTATTCCAAATACAGATAGTTCTCAAGTAGTAATAAAACATGGATATTATTATTAACACTGCAAGGTTACTTATCCCTACCTCAATGCAACGGTGTTTCCAACCCTTGTGGCTCCACGAGCCTCCCAATGCAATGCTTAGGGGTGGCAAAATGCGACACGACCCGAGAACACGATACGAACCGTACATGAAGATAGTGGGTTTATGTTACTCCTAATCGTATTCGGGTCAGAATCGGGTCGACCCACTTAACCCGTGTAGTTAGGCGTGTCGGTTTCGTATAAACCCGTTGTGAACCCGCCAAAAACCTCGTCGGTCGGCTCTTTAGTTTTAGAATTTGATTCACTATCATCATGGATTGTAGATAATTCATTATCCTTCTCTATTTATCCTTCTCTTTTATCTACATATTTATCCTTCTATATTATCCATTCAAGATCATTCAGTCCTAATTATCCTTCTCTATTGTGGGAGTCCACTTAGATTGGGTTTTGAAAAAGAAAAGGAGTTTGATAAAAAACTGGGAGTCGCCACCTTATTTTAAGGAATAATGAAACCATAAAAAGAGTTTTATTTTCAATAAAATAATGACTCCATATTTTAAGGAAAAGCAAGTCTTCGAACCAAAATTGGATTCGGGGGGCTAGGTTATGAGATAGGAAGGTTCCAGGACAAATCCTGTAGGCACCTATCTCACCTTAATTAAAGGTCTCCTAATTAATTTTAGGCTTTATCAAAATCTTATCACAACAATCCTAATTATCTAATCAAACACAAAAATAGAAATAATAATACATAAATAATAATAAATAATAAGAAAACAAACACAATCCTAAAGACTTTAGGAGACATACAGTCAACCTAAGATTGGACTTGCGCCCTATTGGCTGCCTACGTACTTTACCAGTATCCTGATAGAGATCAAAGTCCGTCGTAGTTCAAATACCTAGGATTCTCCTATTGTAATGAAGTACATAGCTGAAAGGATCCTACCTAGGACTCTAGTTTCGAGAGTTGGAATTCGATCAAAACACTTTTTCACAAGAGATGAAATTTCATTCCAATTCGAATACTTTCAAAATCACTTTCTTTCAGAATTTTTCTCGAAGTAGACTCCTAAATTAGATAGAATTCTATTCCTATCGCAATTCTTACAACAAAGGACAATCTTAGGCAGGGTCAAATGACCCCCCTAATTTTAGGGTCTCTAGCTAGTCCTAAATTAGTCTAAACATCTAAAATACTAAAAAGAAGCATGCTGTAATTTCTGGAAAAAAACACAAAAAATGCAATAAACAATTAACCAAATGAGAGGAAATGACCTAAATGCAATCTAATCTCACTAAATGAACCTATACATATTTCTAAGTTGAATTTGGCCCTAAAAATGGCTTTTAATCTATTTTAAAGTCACTTTTGAATTCTGGACATAATTAATAGTGGTTTTAAAAATGGACTAAAACCCCAAAATAATGAATAAAAAAGATGATGAAAATGCACTACAATGCAACCTATCATGACATGCAATGCAAAAATACAAAATACCATCAAACTAAATCATGCTCATTTTAATTAGCACAAAGGAGAGGAACTTACCATAGCATGCTCCCTCGAACACAATTCATATAACACTCCAAGCATAAATAATGAAAAGCGTGATCGAGAATAATGATATAAACAAGCATAAAACTATCCTAAAACAATACTCAAGACATATACTCATCCTATCATGCAAAAAGACTCAAGCTTTCCTACAAAATTGCAAATCAATTACCCAATGCATTTAATGATGCAATGAATAGGGGTGTGCGTGGGTCGGTGTGGACCAGCCACGTGGCGGGGCTAGGGCGTCCACATCATCACCGGACGATGTGATTAGGGGGGGTTTAGAAATCAAACAAAGGAGTCGCCACCTTATTTTTAAGGAATAAGGAAACCATAAAAATATTTTATTTTCAATAAAACAAACTCCATTAATGGAAAAGAAGTCTACAAACCAGAGATGGATCCGGGGGCCAGGTTACGACGTGGGAAGGTTCCAAGCTTTCACTTGTAGGCACCCACCTCGCCCTAATTAAAGGACTTCTAATTTATTTGGGCTATTTAAATTCTTAATGTAAACAATCCTAAATAATCTAATCAACAAAAAAAAAAAATAGTGATATAAATGCATTATCTATATTAGTTATATTAATAATAAAAAAAAAATACAAACAAACCCTAAGAACCTAGAATACCCTACGGGCATCCTAGGGCGGACTTGAGCCCTATTAGCGCCTACGTAACTTACTAGTATCACCCAGCAAGTATCAAAGCCCACGTAGTTCGACTACCCTAGGACTCTCCTATTGTAATCGATCACGTCATCAAAGGTATTCAACCTAATTCAAGACTCTAACTTCGAGAGTTTTTGTTTGTTTAATATCATTTATTTGAAATCATTTCAAATTAAAAGACTTTCTTAAAATCCAAATATTCTAAAACAATTCTTATCTTTAGAATTAAATTCCAATTGAAAATCTTTTTCAAAGATATTTCAAGAAAACAAATCATATTGAGAGGAATTTCATTCCAAAGTAAAAATCTTTAAAACATTTCAAATCTTTTTGAAAATCATTTAATAATCAAATATCTCATAAAATCATGTTTATTTCATAAACAATGCATCAAAAATCTTTTTAGGAAATCTCTCGAAGATTGACTCTTAAATTAATTAAAATACTCAAATTTGAGTATGACTTTTACAACAAAGGACAGTCCTAGGGTAGGTCAAGTGACCTTCCTAAACCTAGGGTCTCTAACTAGCCCTAAAGTTTATCTAAAAACCTAACATACTAATGCAAATGCATGCTGTAATTTAACTAAATTAATCAAACATTCATAAAATCAATTCTAATCATGCATGAAAATGTTCCTAAATGCATACTAATCAAACTATGTGATCCTAAACATATTTCTAAGTTAGATTTGACCCTAAAATAATTTTTAGAAGTGATTTAAGGGCATAAACAAATCCGGACAGATTTGAATATGAACCTTTAACCACTTTAAAAACCATGAAAACAAAGAATAAAAAAATGTGAAAATGTCCTAGCATGCTTTCTACATGAATATATTAAATTACTATGCAAAAACATGTCAAAAATTACACCAAAATATGCTTAAACGATTAATTTAGACACAAGGGAAGGATCTCACCTTTGCACGCTCCCTCATACACATTTTTTCATATTCAAACGATCAAATCCATGGCAAGTGTTTAAATAATCATATAAAGCATAAACAAAAAGACTCAAGACTCATCACATGTCAAAATAACATACTAATATACTCATGTTATCATTAAAATCATCAATTAAACATCGAGAGATTCAAATAACAATATGAATACGTCAATATTTATTCTAACATGCTTGTACACAAAATAACCATAAATCTAACCCTACTCATGCATACTTACATCAAATCACACCAAGACTAACTAATCCTAAACATGCATACTAACGTAAATCACAACTAAGCTAAATAACCCTAATATGCATATTCACATAAAATAATAACTAAGCTAAACAACCCTAACATGTATTCTAACATAAAATCATAATAAAACTAATTCTAATCATGCATCTACACATAAACAACAATAAAACTAATTTTAATCATGCATCTACACATAAAATCATAACAAAAACTAATCCTAACATGCATACTCATACAAAATCCTAACTAAGCTAACCCTAATCACATTTAATCACATAACACAATAATGAAGCTAACTCTAACATGCATTTAACCACAATAAAAGACACCCTAATCACATATACTCTCATAAAAAATCATAATGAAAATTACCCTATCAAATTATCTCACATAAAATCACAATGAATAATCATTAAATCAAAACCTATATATTGCTAAACATATGAATATGCTACTGCCCTATGCTAAAAAAAATGAACTACATATCCTATTCTAACATGCAAGCATATTAAATAAACACCATGAATAACAAAACTAAGACTATCAATATACTATCATGCATAAACAACTAAGAAACCACCCTATCATGTAAACATTCTCATAACAAAAAGAAGAAAGTGATCCCTCTCATATGAGAATGAAGAGAACTTACATCATAACATCATAAATTTATGTAAGAATCAAGGAAAACAAGAATAAGGTTGAGGATTTACCCTTCTGCCTCCTTCTTGGCTACCTTTCTCCAAGCTCATAGCCTTGAGTTCTTGCCCCTTCAATGGTGTAAGAATGAAGAACTAAAATCTGTAGCCTCCTTCTCAAAACCCTAGAATTCTCTCATTCCTCCCTCTAACTCCATAATGCAGTATATATAGAGTTAGGATTCAAATCCTTGAATAGTTAGGATTTAATCATCTAAAAACGATCCTAGGGCTTAGAACAACTCCTCCTAGGGTTTGCAAGCTGAACCAAGTTCGAATTTATCCCAAAAAATCAAGTCAAATCGGCCAAAATAGGTGAAATTTTCCAAAATTGCAAAATGGGCACGAGCATGCTGGTGGCCGTCCTAGCCTGGACGGCTGGCCGTCCTGGGCTGGACAGTTGGCCGTCCTAGCTAGGACGGTCACCATAGTTACTTCCCAAATTTCCTTCCCTAATTCTAGGGTTTTCAAATTTTGGCCATATTTTGGTCAAATCTGATCCAAATTCGATGGTTCAGTGCTCAAAACGACCGTGTTTTGATACTCCACATTTTTAGAATGTTTTTGGGTTAAAATCAATTGACCATGGTCAAGGGTTTTAGCAAAAAGCTAGCCAATTGACCCGGTTGTGCCAAAATTGGTCATATGACCATTCTTTGTTTTGTAAAATTGATCAATTAGACTTGCACCACTTCTAAAAACATGGTTTTAATATGAAATTGGTACTTGAAAACATGTTTTGAAAATCTTTTATTTTGGTGAAAATGACCAATTCACGGTCGATTTGAACAAAACCCTAATTCAGCTCATTCTTACCCGTGAGATCGATTTTGGGCGAATCTATCCCAACCATTCAAAGGTTCAATTGGCACTCCAAATACACTCCCTACATCCATATAAACCTCATGAGACAATCCGTTTCGAATTCGGAGGTCATTCGGAAATTATACGAGAAAAAAGGACGAAAATGCCCTTCAAGTCGCAAAAACCCTAATTACCTATCGAGCTCTCATCAGAATGCTATGAAAATTTACAGGGATGTTCTAAAACACCTCAAAAGTCAAATGCAATACAAATGGGTTGATTCCAATCCAAATGTACACATGAAATAATGAATTGTCTTTTTCCTCAGAAAAGGGCAATTTAGGCATTTTGGTCTTTACAAGGTCAATTCCTCACCAAATGATCAGCTATTCTAGTTAATCGTTTGCATGAACATATGGTAGAAATAATTGGTAAAAATGGGGTGTCCACAGTCGGGTGAGGGCGGGTGGAGGGTAAAACCGCCAACCAACCCGCCCTTGGCGAGTGGCTAATTCTTCTACCCACCAATTAACCCGCCGACCTCAATAACCGGTGGATTTGTTAAATATATGGCAGGTTTCAACCGGCGGGTTGGGCGGATTGAGCGGGTGAAGCATTATTATTTTTATTTTTTATAAACACCTAAAGTTCTTAAAATCTTTTTAACAAGCAAAAACACCTCAAATTCGTATATAACAATGCAATATTGTGTTATTTAGTAATTAAACTATAATCCAAACAATTCTTTCAATAATAATAAACTAAAGTGACAAGATAAATTGCCCTGCAATAATAGAAGCTACTAACTAGATGCGTAATAATAAAGGTTTATTATTATTAAAAAATCTTACAAACTAACATATGGTTTCACATTCAAAATTGAAAAAATATCTAATCAAATAAGTGCATCTTCAAAGTATCATAATAAACATCTCTAAAGAAATAAAAAACACTAACTTGCAAGCATATCCAATTAAGGGAAAATATAATTTAGTAATGAAATTTATTTTATATAAATATATTATTTATTTATATATAATTATTTGGCGGGTGGTGGCGGGTTTAGGGCGGGTTGTCACTTCTATAACCGCCAAAAATTCATCAAATCCACTCAATCCAACCCGCCTAACGATTGTAACCACAAATTGCGGATGGGTCGGGTCTGGCGGGTTGGGTGGGTTTTTGCACACCC
This sequence comes from Hamamelis virginiana, assembly GCA_017140935.1. Lineage (NCBI taxonomy): Eukaryota > Viridiplantae > Streptophyta > Magnoliopsida > Saxifragales > Hamamelidaceae > Hamamelis > Hamamelis virginiana. The sequence goes on along the minus strand of JAESVK010000693.1, from coordinate 71,127 downwards.
CTAACAATGAAAGTGACAAAATCACATGTGCCAACTATAAATGCAACTGCCCGAATTAATGTCTCTGTAGGTCAAAATTCAAATATGGCAGCAAATGAATCTGCGGTACGTCAGAAGCATGGATGGCAGACCTATAGGTTCAAAGGACTCAGCTCCTCGGAAGTGGATAAATGAGCAATCACACTCTAAGAACACTTAAGATGAGGATATGCAAAAATCCACTTTCTCTAAAACTTCAGAAGAAGTTATTGTCTTGAAAAAGACACAAATCCCTTATGAGACTTTGAAAGCCCTTGAAGAGAAAAAGGTACCTAATAATGAAGAGATCTCTACAAGTTACATTTATTCAAGAGAGATGTGTGTAGACATCCATTTTTGACCATGAGTATGGTCATGAATGGTTGCCTTTGATTTAAGGTGAAATAGGGTGTCAAAACCCTAAATTCCCAGTTTTACCCTTGGTGGGTAATTACATTCGTTATAAGGCACAACTTGTGGCATAAGGTTTTATGCAGAAACCTGGGATTGATTATGAGGAAACATACTACCCTGTCATGGATGCAATAACTTTCAGATATCTGATAAGTTTAATAGTTTCTGAAAATTTAGATATAAGACTCATGGATGTTACAACTACTTATTTATACGGGGATCTGGACACAAATATTCGTATGAAAATCCCAAAAAGTTTTTCTTCACCTGAAGTAAAGTCAAAGAATACATACTCAATTCAATTAAGACGTTCATTATACGGCTTGAAGCAATCTGGAAGGATGTGGTACAATTGCCTTAGCGAATATTTGTCTAAGGAAGAATATAAAAATAATCCTATTTTACCATGCATTTTTATAAAGAAATCCTTAAAAGGATTTGCAATAGTAGCTATTTGCCTATACTCTATTCACCCCCTCTAGAGTATATTTTGGGCCAACAATTGGTATCAAAGCTAGTGCTCATCATTTGTAAATTGTTGAGCTAAAGATCAATGGCAAATCAAATGGGAACCAACCCCGATAAACCTCCATTTTTTATGTTGAAAATTATAGATTTTGGAAAAATAGAATGCAAAATTGGATTGAGTCTTATGATAGAAGAATTTGGAAAGTTATAATGAAAGGCAATCAACATTTTTTCAAAAAGGATGCCGAAGGCCAACTTGTTGCCAAAACCATGGATGATTGGACCGAAGAGGACATGAAAGTTCCTCAAATTAATTCTAAAGCAAAAATCGTATTGTATTGTGCTATTAATGTTAGTGAATACAATAGAGTTTCATCTTATGCTACCGCATAAGAAATTTGGAGAAAACTTGAGGTCACTTATGAAGGTACCAAATAAGTTAAACGTTCCAATGCTCTCATGCTTAGACAAGATTATGAATTGTTTAAAATGATTGAAGGTGAAAATGTTAGAGATATGTTTACTTGTTTCACTAACCTCTTGAATGAATTGCAAGCATTAGGAAAAGTTATTCCTAATGATGATATTGTTTCAAAGATACTACTTGCTCTTCCACATTCATGGAGTCCAAAGATCACCGCCATCCAAGAAGCTAAAGACATTGAGGAAATTGACATCGATTTGCTTCTAGGCTCCCTCATCACCCATGAAACGGCTATGAAGAAGAAAAATGAGGCCATTCAAAACGAAAAGGACAATGCCAAAGTGAAGAGAACCCTTGCTCTTCAATCTTCAATCCTTGAAGGGAATAATGGCGATGACTTCACCAAGGAAGATGATGATGATGATATGGCTCTTATCACTAGACAATTTCAATTCTTCCTAAGGTTGAAGAAGAACCAATCAAGACAAGGCAATGGAAGATTCAACAAAGTCAATGATGGTAGATGCTTTAATTGCAAGAAGTTTGGTCACACCATTGCTCATTGTCCTAACAAGAACACCTCCAACAGCAACAACAATTTCAATACCTCAAGAAATGATCAAAGAAGCAAAGGGAAGGCAATGACCGCCACTACCACTACTTGGGATGACATCCTTGAAGATGCAAAGAGTGATGAAGAGATCACCCAAGAAGAGACGACTAACTTTTGCTTATTTGCCAACATTGAGGAATCTTGCTTCATGGCAAATGATGATGAAGACAATGAGGTAAATTCTATTTCAAGTTATGAAAATGATAATGAATGTGATCTATCTTTAGAAGACTTTCAAAATTTGAGTAAACTGTTTTATGATAAAAATTGTGATTTAAAGAAGGAACTTGAATTTTTGAAGAAAAGTCTCTCAACACTCAAAAATGAGAAAATAGCATTAGGAAATGAAAATTCTAAATTGACTTTGATAAATAAAAAACATAGAAATGAGATTGAGACTTTGAGAAACATACCTTCCACCTCTAAATCCTCATTTGACTCTTGCACTTTGGAAAATGAAAACAATCTTTTAAAAACCAAAGTTGAAGACTTAAACAAAATTGTTTACAAATTTACTAATGGAAAAGAAAATTTTGGTAGGTTACTTGGAGCTCAAAGAGTTGGGCTAAATAAAAAAGGATTGGGTTATGTTTCAAACATCAATTCTAAAAAGTCTTCACTCTATTTAGACTTCTTTGTTAAAGCCTCAATGAAAGTGGACGCCAAGAAACCAAAACCAAAACCTCATTCTCATTCACATATTGTAAAACAAACTTCTAATGCTATTTGTCATTATTGTGAGAGAAAAGGGCATGACACATTCAAATGTCCATTAAGAGGTAAAAGAGGACTTGGCAAAATCGTAGCTTGGGTTAAAGGGAACCTTCATCCAAGAAATCATTTGAGCCTAAGACCATCACTATGAATGAACTTGAAAGATTAAGAATCCTAACCTTGTAGGACCCAAGAGATTTAGGTATCAATAATTCAATTACATCATCTTTGTAGGTATGCTTCAAATCCAATAGCAAAAAGGATCAATGGTATTTAGATAGTGGATGCTCAAGGCATATGACCGGTGACAAAGATAAATTCATCTCCCTTACTCTCAAAAATGGTGGCTATGTTACTTTTGGTGATGATAGCAAAGGAAAAATCATTGGTAAAGGTAAAATTGGTAATGGTTCTATTACTATTAATAATGTTTTGCTTGTTAGAGATTTAAAGCATAACTTGCTTAGCATTAGTCAATTGTGTGATAATAGCTATTATGTGAATTTTACTTCCAATTCTTGTAATGTTTTGAATAAAAACAAAATCAATATCCTTGTTGCTAAACATTTTGGAAATGTGTATATAACTTGTTTTGATGATTTAAAATCTCAAGATATAACATGTCTTTCCGTTTTACAAGATACAAATTGGCTATGGCATTGAAGGCTTGGGCATGCTAACATAGATTTACTTCAAAAGCTTTCTAGAAATGATCTTGTTGTAGGCTTGCCCAAAGCTAACTTTTCAAAAGACAAAATTTGTGATGCTTGCCAATTTGGAAAACAAATCAAAACAAGCTTTAAAACCAAAGCGCATATCTCTACATCTAGGCCTTTGGAGTTGTTACATCTAGATTTGTTTGGACCTGATGATGTAGCTAGTCTAGGTGGTAAACTCTATGCCTTTGTCTTAATTGATGATTACTCAAGGTATACTTGGGTTCTATTCCTTTCTAATAAAAGTGATACATGTGGCGAATTTATAAAACTTTGTAAAAGAATTGAAAAAGAACAAAGCCATTCTATCATTAATGTGAGAAGTGAAAGAGGTAGAGAGTTTAAGAACCAAGACATCAAAAATTTTTGTGATGCACAAGGATACTCACATAACTTTTCGGCCCCAAGAACTCCACAACAAAATGAAGTGGTTGAAAGGAAGAATCGTTCATTAGAAGAGATGGGTAGAATCATGCTTAATGAACATAAACTTCATAGAACCTTTTGGGCGGAAGCGGTTAACAACGCTTGCTATGTGAGAAATAGAGTGGTTATTAGACCCATCCTAGCCAAAACTCCATATGAGCTATAAAAAGGTCGAAAACCAAATATTGGTTACTTCAAAGTTTTTGGATTCAAATGTTTTATTTTGAATGATAAAGATTATCTTGCTAAATTTGAATCTAAATCCGATGTGGGTATATTTATTGGTTATTCAACTAATAGTAAAGCATATCGTGTTTATAATAGACGTACTTTAACCATGCAAGAATCTATTCATGTTGTAATTGATGAATCTAACCCATTTGCTTCTAAGAATGTTGTTGTAGATGATGAAAATAGCAAAATGTTGTCTAATACAAATGAAGAGCTTGGCAAGCTTAACATTAGTGATTTTTCAACAAATGATGCACCTCAAGAGGAACCAAAGGAGGACCCTCCAATTGAAGAAGGTGAACCCTCAAATGAACCTCAAGAGTTGCAAGAATTACCTAAAGTCGGGAGGAATCATCCAATTGGTCAAGTAATTGGTGATCCTTCACGCAAGGTAAGTACTCGTTCTAATCTTAGAGATGTTTGTAACCATGTTGCATTTGTTTCTCAAATTGAGCCTAAAAATTTTAGTGAAGCCGAAAATGATGATAGTTGGATTATGGCCATGCAAGAAGAACTTAACCAATTTGAAAGAAACAAAGTTTGAGAACTTGTACCTAAACCTAATGATCATACCATCATAGTCACAAAATAGATTTTTCGTAACAAAAAGGATAAAGATGGTAATGTAATTAGAAATTAGGCAAGACTTATTGCACAAGGCTATAACCAACAAGAAGGCATTGATTATGATGAAACATATGCACCAGTTGCTAGACTTGAAGCTATTCGCATGCTACTTACTTTTGCTAGCTTTAAGAATTTTAAATTGTATCAAATAGATGTGAAAAGTGCATTTTTAAATGGTTACATTACGGAGGAAGTTTATATTAAACAACCTCCCGGTTTTGAAGATAACACTTTTCCCAATCATGTATACAAACTTTCTAAAGCACTTTATGGCTTAAAACAAACACCAAAAGCATGGTATGAAAGGTTAAGTGGATTTTTGCTTAATAATGGTTTCATTAGAGGCAAAATAGACACTACACTTTTTATAAAGTTTAAAGATAATGATATGTTAATTGTTCAAATTTATGTTGATGATATTATTTTCGGTGCTATTAATGATCTCTTTTGTGAAGAGTTTGCTAAATTTATGCAAGATGAGTTCGAAATGAGTATGATGAGAGAATTGATATTCTTCCTTAGACTTCAAATCAAGCAAACCAAAGAATGCATTTTGATCAATCAAGCTAAGTATGTGAAGGACATGTTAAAGAAATTTGGCATGGAAGGTGTGAAGTCTAGTCTTACACCAATGAGCCCTACAATTAAGCTTGACCTTGATGAAAATGGTAAGAAGGTAGACCAAAAATTATATCGAGGTATGATTGGTAGTCTTCTTTATTTAACCGCAAGTAGACCGGATATCATGTTTAGTGTATGCTTATGTGCTAGATTTCAAGCTAATCCCATGGAATCCCACTTGCTTGCCGTTAAACGTATTTTTAAATATCTTATTGTGACTCATGATTTGTGTTTATTGTATCCTAAGTATGCTTCTTGTCAACTTGCTAGTTATTTGGATGCGGATTTTGCCGGTTATAAAACCAACCGAAAGAGTACTAGTGGCACTTGTCATTTTATTGGCCACTCGCTTGTTTCTTGGTTTATCAAGAAACAAATTCCAGTAGCTCTTTCCACCACTGAAACGGAATACATTGCCGCTGGAAGTTGTTGTGCTCAAGTTTTGTACATGAAACAACAACTTGAAGACTATAGGATTCAATTCACTCACATACCTATTTGTTGTGATAACACTAGTGCAATTAATTTTTCTAAGAATCCATGTTTGCACTCACGCACAAAGCACATTGAAATTAGGCACCATTTCATTCGTGACCATGTGCAAAGGGGAGATGTTTAACTAGAATTTGTTAGTACGGACAACCAATTGGCGGACATCTTCACGAAACCTCTCCAAGAGGATCGTTTTTGCACAATTCGACGTGAACTTGGTATGGTTCGCCCAATGGAATTGTGATTGTGCATTTTGTGTATTGTTGTATTCTTCTATTTTTCTTTTTCTTTTTTATTACCTTTTTGAGATGACAAAGGGGGAGAAATATTTGAATACTTTGAATGAATGAGCTTATATCTTGAATACTTTGAATGAATGAGTTTGTATCGCTTCCATATATCTTATTGCTTATTGAATATGTTGCTTTAACCATGCTTGTTGTGCTAAATTGAGGGGGAGCTCTGCTCTCTTTTTTTTTTATTTCAAAGTTATGGTTTGTCATCATCAAAATAAGGTCAATGACCTTAGAGCTAACAGTAGCAGTTTATGTAGATGACATAAATTTAATCGGTACTCCTAAAGAGATCGATAAAGCTGCTCACTGTTTGAAAAAGGAATTTGAAATGAAAGACCTTGAGAAAACAAAATTTTGCCTCGGCCTGTAGATCGAGAGAAGTACTAGTGGGATATTACTTCATCAATCTACTTATACTAAGAAAGTATTAAAATATTTTGGTATTAATAAAGCTCATTCACTAAGTACTCTTATGGTCGTCCGGTCTTTAGACATAAAAAATGATCCATATCATCCTAAAAAAGAAAACGAAGAAGTATTGGGTCCTGAAGTACCATACTTAAGTGCTATTGGTGCTTTATTGTATTTAGCACAATGCACTAGGTCAGATATATCTTTCTCCGTGAATTTGCTTGCTAGATATAGCTCAGCACCAACACAAAGGCATTGGACTGGTGTGAAGCATATTTTGAGATATCTATGCGAAACTATTGACTTGGGTTTATTTTATTCCTATGAATTTAAAAGTTCTAAACTTGTGGGTTATGCAGATTCATGATACATTTCCGATCCTCATAAGGGTTGATCTTAGACAGGTTATGTATTTCTTAATAGTAATGCCGCAATTTCCTGGCGTTCTACTAAGCAAACATTGGTAGCCAATTCTTTCAACCATTCAGAAATATTGGCACTTTATGAAGCAAATCGGGAATGTGTTTGTTTGAGATCTCTAATTCAACATATTCAAGGCACTTGTCGATTATCTACAATCACAAATGATCCAACTATTATATATAAAGACAATGCTGCTTGTATCGCTCTTATCCAAGCGATAAAACAAAGCATATTTCACCAAAATTTTTTTATGCACATGAACTCCAAAAGAGTCATGAGATTGAAGTAAAAAAGATCCAGTCGCATGATAATCTTGTGGACCTATTCACTAAAGCTTTGCCAAAGTCAACCTTTCAACAAATAGTATACAATATTGGGATGCGCCGGCTCAATCGTCAAACAAATTGGAGATTATCATAATCAAGGGAGCATCTAAAAGTATGCTACCATCATTTGATGGACATCCAAGGGGGAGTGTTGTAAATACATGGATGCACATGTGGATTTCATAACCTCTTCTCTTGGTATTCCACTCTTAATCTGTAACTTATGACCTCTTGAATTGGTATTGTAACTTATGGCTTTTGGTTTCCCCATTCATTATGATTATTGGCCTATAAATAGAGGTGTCATTATCATGAAGAGAATAGAGAGAAAAAAGTAAGAGTTTGGAAAAGCCATAGAGAAAAATATATTGTAATTTGTTAATATTCATAGTGAAGAACTTGAATTGTTGGCTACCGGGGACGTAGGCTAAAGGCCGAACCACATAATTTCTTATGTCTCATGATTGTGTTCTTTTTCTACATTTCTTTTCTAACATGATTGCTTTATATTGATGATATTTGTCAATTGAACACTAAGTTAAGGATTGGTAATTGAATCAAAGTATATCTATCAAGAAATAGTATTCTCGAAATTTCAATCTCCACAACCTTCAATCTCTTGACACGTGTACGTACCTTCCTATTTGAACTCCATTTCCCTACTGCCACGTACAGTTGATAATTGTGTTTAACTAAAACACAATTCCTTCATATTAGCACAATTCATCTTCAGGATTTTGCCACATATAGAATTTTTCATCAAGACCTCCCGAATTTCTGGTAACACCTTCCTGCCCGATTTGTTCTAGATTTTTCTATTGCAAGCCGCCACCTGTAAAATTTCTACAAATACATGTGCTAAAATTGATAGTTAGTGGCCAAACACATTGCTAAAATTAAGGTCCACTAATAGCTTCCCATAACCGCTTTTTGACACATGTTTCACTCTTAATTAATTATTGGCCCACTTTTTAATAACCACCCACTAACAACAAAATAATGGACCACATCATCAATTTACCATAGGTAATTAATTAGTCATAGTAATTTTACTAGAAATTATATGGCTATCACCTATTAGCTCCCAATTAATCACTAACTATCCACCTATTTTTTTAGCAAAAATAGCCACGTGGACAATTTTAAAAAAAATGACTATTTTTGGTGTGAACTCTTCTGATGTATATCTTTTGAGAAGAAAACAAAAAAGCTAAATTGGTTTTCTCGAATATATGAATTATATTTAGTAATTATGTATTTTTTTTTAAAAATAAATTCGTTTCATTAATGTTCGTAAACATATTTATAAATCATACAACATGGATGGTTTAAGGTGCTAAAGCTCGATTGAATTATACAAAATTTGCTAATTATTATATTTTTTTTGGCAAACTGCTAATTATTATTATATTATTTATTATTAAAAAAAGAAATAGTCTCAATTTTTTTTTGTAATGGTTTTGGTAAATATAGCAAATCAATACCAATATAAACATGATATACCTAACGCATTTTCTCAAATGATTGATATAATATTTGAAGGAAAATTCCATACCCAAATGATATTATATTTTATTTAATGACCTTTATTTGCCAAGAATTCATTCAACTTAACATGTAAAGAATATTAATACAACTCTTAACCATACGAGAATGCTAATATAAAGTGTTTCTAGCACATAGTTGCATCATGTTATCTCTGTAAAATGATTTTTGAAAAATCGACTGTTGAATTAAATACCCCTCATGTTTTTCATTAATGCCAAAAATCACAGTGATCCAGTGGATGGTTTGTGAAAAATGTCATTATGAAAAATTATGGCTTTTTTGTTCTTCAAAATGTCACAATTATTTCACAGTATATTTTTTAAGAACCTATTGTTCGATATGCGAAATAAAGGGGTTATATAATTCAACAATCAGTTTTTTAAAAGTTGTTTTATAATTGATCATACAAAATTTACCTAACACAACTTTGCATCAGATGCAACTATATTATAAATACTAATAAAAAAAAAAAAAAAAAAACAGTTATGAGGATTATTCAAACATTTTATTATTACTATCTCCTTCAATCGAACATGAGCTTTGGCTTAATGATTTATGTCTTTCCCTTTATGGGGCGGGGTTTTGGGTTTTATTCATTATAAATGATAAATGGTCCATTTGTTATTCCTCTTCCCCACTAACAACAAATTACTAACTCCATTGATGTATGCTTGGCATAGAAAAAAACTCCTATACAATCCAAAATTTTCTATAATTCTAGTTTCCAAGAGCATCTCCATTGGCTTCCATTTGGGAGTACCATTGCCAAATTTGGGAGCCATGAATGTTTAGAAAATTATTTGGTAATTGCCATCTCCTCCCAAATACCCTTATCACTCAGGAATTATCAAGTCACCATATACTTGTATAAGCTTATGTCAGCATGAATGCCATAGATAATTGTATAATGCATATTTTGAAAAAATATCCATTTGATTAGATACTATACTTATGCATGTCATGTATGCCAAAAGTCACGATGATCCAATGGTTAATTTCTAAGAAATGTCACTGGGAAAAGCTGTGACAGTTTTAGCGGTCACAACTTTTCATAGTTATATTTTGAAATTCTGACATTAAATCAGTATGATTTTTGGCATGCATGACATCCATAAGTACAATATCTAATCCAACAGTCAATTTTTCAAAATATGCATCACACAATTATTTATGAGATTCATACTTACATAACTTATGTAAACATATGCTGACTAGATATGGACTGTCCTATATCATATTTTATTCCAATTCAAAGTTTATTGGAGTACAATAGAGTCAGGTATGGAAGTTCCCCATTTGAGCATTATAGTGCCAAATATGGGAATCTTTTTAACACTCCAAAATATAGAAATGAAAGGGAATGAAAGCTCCCCATTAGCTCTGCTTTCTAAGAAGAATAAGACCATTTATGAAAAGTGAAAAAAATCAATTCAGTAAGCGGCACGGCACATGAACATTCTCTTTAAGCAAGTTTATTTGCATAGGAAAGTCTTAAATATTTTAACCACGGTTAAATTCTAACAAGAGGCGGGATAGTTAAAATTTTGTACTATGGTTTTCAACACTGTAGTGAGAATTTCATTTGGGCAGATTTGCCATCCATTACTCCACTTATGACATAACAAACCAACGTACACTCCATGTAAAATTCTATTGTCAATGAGCACAAATTTGTCATTTCAATAAAATCCAAACCAGTACCCGAAAAGTTTTCGAATGGTTAAAATATACAGCAAAAATAATCACTCGCAAGTCACTACCTTTGCATGCTACTGCCAAAAACCCATTTTCTCTCTCACTCTCTCTCTCTCTCTCTACATGTACACTCTCTCTCTGTAGTAGTCTATTTACGCATACTCTGAAGAAGAATGTGAAGAAGAAGAAGAGCAGCAATTCTGGTACAGCATTGTTCCCACTTGAACCCTTTTGCTTTCTCTTTTGTTTTCCGCAACTAATCTTTCAATTTCTGCTCTCTTCTTTGGTTTGATTTAGGGTTTTGCATTCACATTTACCAAGTGCTTGTAGCAAAGAGACCGGGGGGGGAGGGGAATCTCTGGTAATTTTGGTTGTTTTTTCTTTTCATTTTCGCTCCTTTTCTCTATAAAACCCTCTTTACTTCTCATGTTTTCATTTTCTAAGCTTTCTCTCTCAAGTTTACTCTCTTTCTAGCTTACTCTGTTTCTCTCTAACCTCCTCTCATTTTTGTATGGTCGGTAAGTATTTCCCTCAAATTTATGAGTTCATATAAGAAAAATAATTATGCTTTCTTCTTCCTGTCTCTCTCTCTCTCTATATATGTATATATATACTGGTACTGGTTGAGACCATATTTGGTAAAACTAGGGTTTTATTTGTGAAAATGGTAGAATTTTCCTGGTAGATTTGATGTCTTTGCATGCCGTTTTAAGTTGAGAAAATTTGAGTGAAATCTAGGGTTTTATACTTACCAACGTTAAAGTTCTAATTGACGTTTTGATGTCTTTGCATGTGGTTTTTTCGTTGTCTCTCTCTCTCTCTCTCTATATATATATATACACACACACACACATCTATCAACTCATATAAGTCTATGTATTTGTAATTGTGATGGTAGAGAAAATGTTAGCTGAGACTAGGGTTCTATATGTGACAATGTTGGAGCTTTTGTTGTGGCTTTGATGTATTTGCACGTTGCTTTTTTGTTTTTTCTTTCTTGAATCAGTTGAATCTCCTCCACCCCTGGGACAAAGCCAGGCATTCATGTTAGAGGAGGCGAACTTTGGCCTCGCTTGGACTAGCTTTGCTTAAAATCATTTTTGGAGCTCAGAATTCCACTTGATCTAGAGAGATGAGTGATGATCACTTCTAAATGACTTGAGGATGATAGAATAGCTAGCCAAAGTTAGGCCCTAGCTTTTGCTACTTGCTGCAATAACTTCTAGTATGGAATTTTTAATATGTCAAGAGTTGATTTGGGCATAACTTTAAGGAGACATGCGAAAAGATGGTTCTCCAAAAGTGATTTTAGGCAAAGCATACAAATGGGGCCTTTACTTGGTTGTTAGTAATTTATCCTGATTCAAAAAATTAAAAATGTATTTGTTCAAATTTTTTTTAATCCTGTTAGTTTGAGGTAGAAAATTGCAAAAATTTATAATTCATTGATATGTGATAATCATATTTTAATTCAATACATTTCCAATTAACCACGACGAGATTCCATATTTTGAAAGTATTGGGTTGGGGCTCTGGCTTTTATAGGGCGGGAATATATATTTATATATATTTTAAGAAGTGAGGGGTAGGAAAATGAAGTGAAGGGGTTAAAAGAATTTAAGGGTGGCAATTAAAAATTTATAGGGTATAATATTTTATTTATTTATTTATTTATTTTTCAATTCAGGGGTGGTCGGTCCCTTGAATTGAATATTCTCTTTTATGAACCAAACAATAAAATTCTTAAATTAATATGAATTTCAATTGAATTGAAAAAAAAAAATTTATATGTTTCACTCATGAACCAAACATCATAAAAGAATATT
>JAESVK010000693.1:34886-58438 GCA_017140935.1 Hamamelis virginiana | reverse complement strand
AAAAAAAAAAAAAAAAGAACTTAATAATTTGTAGATGCGGACCATGTGGTGCCAGTTATGTGAATTTCTATTCCTTCTGGTTTTATATGAGTGAAACATTGTTTTTCTCTTGTCAATTCAAAATTAAAATTTTGTTTTGTTAAACCAGCTTAAGTTTTCTTTTTGTGAGAACCTTTTAATTTGATGTTCTTACATTGTTATTAATCCTTGTATGGCACTTGATTTGAGTTTTTATTTGCAGTATTGTTTTAAGTTTTTCTATAAGATAGATGGAGGAAGACCCCACAGCTACTGTATTAGATGGGGAAATAATCGGGATCAAGTTCGGGTTGGCAAATCGTACGGAAATTGTAAGTACAAATACAGCTTTCATTATCTGTGTTTTTGTGAACTTGTGTCACTTATTTTCCTTGGAGTGGTCTTCTTGCATCAATTGTCATATTGTTCAGTTGATTAACAAGACTTGATGTATTTTTTAGGTTTTTTATTGGTTTCTTTGCTTAAAGTTGTTCATGAACATTTGTTTCAGAATTCTTGTTTTTCCTGCAGCAATGTAATGGTACTAATAATTTATTCCGAATAGATTGTTGGCCTAGAATTGGTGATGTGTTAATGTAAATTATTTGAGAAAGGATTTTAAACACATTGCGTGCTGAAATATACAACCACTATGTACTGACTATAATATACAGCAGCTCTGAATCTTCTGATTTTCAAAATCATATCACAGAATAGTTTTTTTTTTTTTTCCTCCAGTGTACAGCATCGATTAGTGATTGCCCTATTAGTCACGCTAGCCAGCTTGGTAACCCTTTCCTTGGTCTGCCACTGGAATTTGGCAAGTGCGAATCTTGTGGAACTTCAGAACCTGGGAAATGTGAAGGTGCATAAGTTGCTTATGTTTTTTGGGCTTGTTATTTTGCAAAAAAGAATAGATGAAAAGTTTTTAAGAGTCAGAAATGTACAATTAGCAGGTGATGATACCATTTTATATGCATGTGGAAAAACTGCTGAAGTTTTGTTATTTTTGCCCCTTTCAGGCCATTTTGGCTATATCGAGTTGCCTATTCCTGTCTACCATCCCTGTCACGTTAGTGAGCTGAAGCGGATGCTAACCTTACTGTGCTTGAACTGTTTGAAGATGAGAAAAAACAAGGTACTACATTTGTTCAGCTATTCTTTTGGTTATGTGGTAGCTTTTTGATGTTGTGACCACCAATACTGGGTGAATTTTATGGAATTCTCATTTTCTTAGTCTAGCAATATATGCAAGATGACTAGAACTTGTATCTTCATAGTCATTCTTTCCAGTTTCGTTGATAATTGGAGGATCGCAATAATTTTATTTTTTATTTTTATTTTTTCTTATGGTAGTGTCAGTGCTTAAATCTAAACTATAAATAAGAAAGCCTTTAGTTATCTACATATATTGGTCTTGCTTTTCAGAAAATAAAATACATAAAAACTTTTTTAGCCAACCAGGTATGGTTCCATTGCAGTTAACCATATTACTTAGAAATTCTTAATGATATTGTCATATTGATATTGTGATGCCTAAAAAATTCAGTATGTACTGAACTTTTTAAATTATCTCCAACTCACTTTTTGGTTTGAAGACTAGCAATTAGTTCCTAGAATATTGCCTTAAATTTTTCTTTATTTGCTAATCTCTAGTGATCAACAAAAAAGTTTCTTAACTGGGTGATATGGCATTAGAACAAACTAGACCCACCATCTAATGAGGTCTATTAAGTACATCAAGCTTCCTTGATCCTATAAATAAAATGTCATGGTTACATGATTTAATGTGTTTTCTCATTCAATTTGCCAAATCTTTTTCCAATTATTATCAGATGATATTCCAATGACCAAATATTTCAATTAATGTGTAAGAAAAGCATCAACTTGGTTTTGATAGCCACTAGGTACTTTTATTTTATTTAAATAGTATATTTTAATGGCTATTATTTATTTTGTCAAACAAATATTGATTCCTGCGGTTCTGCCTGACAATATTAGCAATAAGATAGTTCCTCTACAAAAGAAAAGAAAAAAACCTCATGTTATGTGGGGATTCTCTTTCTCCCTATCCTTCATTTTTCAGAATCTTTCTCCTTCCTATTACTGCTAATCTAATGGATCAAGAAGGAAATTCAGCAGCAATGTAGTCTATGCATGAAATTTCAAGGAGGAAGTCTCGTGGAGACAAAAGGCGAAATTTAAATGGGTGAAAGAAGCGGATGGTAATACTAAATTTTTCCATAAGATTGCTAATGGAAATAGGAAAAGAAGTTTAATTTGTAGGTTGGAGAATGAGGATCGGTCTTTTGTGGAGGATGAAGCTTCTGTAGTCAATGAAGTTAAGAGTTTTTTCTGTGATTTGTATTGTTTTGTTGGAGTTGATAGACGAGTGGTGGAGGGGTTGGATTGGTGTCCTATTAGTTAGTTCTGTGAAGGTTGATTGGTTGGAAAGGCCTTTTGAATTGGAAGACATTAAAGATGCAGCTTGGGATTGTAGTGGAGATAAGTCCCCTGGTCTAGATGGGTGTATCTGGATTGTTGGGATGCTCTAAAATCAGGTCTTTTGAAGGTGTTTAGGGAATTTTATGAGAAAGGAATGGTAAATTTGTGTACTAATGCTGTATTTATTTGTCTCATTCCTAAGAAAGAGAACGCGGTGAGAATTAAAGATTTTAGGCCAATTAGCTTGGTGACATCACTCTATAAGATTTTGGCTAAAGTTTTATCAAGAAGGCTAAAAGAAGTTCTTGGTGATACCATTTCTTACTCTCAAGGGGCTTTTGTGGAAGGTAGGCAGATTCTTGGTGTTGTTCTTGTTGCTAATGAGGCGGTTGATGAGTATCGATGTAAGAATAAATATTTAAGGTGGATTATGAAAAAGCATATGATCATGTGGATTGGGGTTTTCTTGTCTTCGTTTTAGAGAATAAGGGCTTTGGTAGTAGATGGAGGAAATGGATATATGGTTGTTTCTCGTCGGTCAATATGTCGGTGGTTTTAAATGGTATACCTGATGAGTCTTTTAGTGTGTCTAGAGGTCTTAGGCAAGAGGATCCCCTATCTCCTTTTTTTTTTGTTCACTTTAGTGGTTGATGTTTTAGGTAGATTGGTTGATAGGGCTTGAGAAGTAGGGTTAGTGGAAGGTTTTCGTGTGGGTAGGGATAGGATTCATGTGTTTCATCTTTAGTTTGCAGATGATACTTTGTTTTTTTCGGCTAATAATGAGGAGTGCTTGTTGAATTTTCATAAGATTTTGCAGGTTTTTGAGGTAGCATCTGGATTGAGAGTGAATTTGAGTAATGCTATGTTTGGTAGGAAGGAATAAAAAATGGAATGAAGAAAAATAGGAGGGATGGGATTTCCTTCCTCACGGAAGGGAGACCCTTCTTTCTTCCTGTGTGTTTGGTATGGTAGGAAGGAAGAAGGACTTCCTTTCTTCTGCTTGTTTGGTAAAAAGGAGAATGGATTGCACCTGAATTACATTTATACCCTCACATATTATGGTAACAAAATTGGCATTATACTACTAAATGCTAATAACCATTAAAAGTAATCTAAATCCCATAAAGAGATTCAATTACATGTTCATAATTAAAAATTGAAAATGATATAAGTGGATCTCAATGTGATTTTTTTTTTTTTTTTTTTCAGAAAAAAAACCAAATTTTGAGGCAGGGGCAATTTTCCCCAATGTTTCTGTTTGGAAGTTGACTCTCTCTCTGAAAAGTAAAGTGTTGGCTTAAGAAATAAAGGCAAGGGCAATTTTGGGTTATTGTTAAAATATTGAGGATAAAGCTGTATTTTCACTCATCATAAAATGTCTCCCTTCCTTTCCCTCCCCTCATCTGTCCAGATTTGGGCGGATTCATATTGGCGGCGATTCCCTCCCTTTCCCCCTCCATCTTTCCCTCCCTTCTCCTCTTCCTCCCATACCAAACACAAAATCTCTTTTCCTTCCGCTTTTCCCTCCCCCTTTCATCCTCCTACTCATCCATCAAAACAAATAGGTTGTAAGAGTGGGTTAGCGGGGGTGAATGTTTCTGATGAGGAGGTTAGGAGGTTGGCAGGTGTGGTAGGGTGCAAGGTTGAATCGTGGCTTTTGAAATATTTAGGGTTACTTTTGGAGGGGAATCCTAAGTCTATCTCTTTTTGGGATCTAGTTTTGGAAAAAGTTAGGAAAAGGTTGGATGGGTGGAAGAAGTGTTTGTTGTCGAGAGGGGGTAGATTAACTTTGGTGCAGGCGGTTTTGTCTAGTGTTCCTATCTATTTTATGTCTTTGTTTAAGGTGCCGGCTAGGGTGGCAAACCATTTGGAAAGGTGAATGAGGGATTTTTTGTGGGAAGGAGGGGGAGAGAGGAAATTATGTCATTTGATTGATTGGGAGATTGTGTGTCGTTCTAAACCTAAGGGCGGGCTTGCTGTGGGTAACATCATTCATCGAAATAAAGCTTTATGGGGAAATGGCTTTGGAGGTCTCCTCGTGAAGTTAATTTCCTTTGGCATAAGGTTTTCAAGAGTAAGTTCGGGTTTATCAATAATGGTTGGGATGTTTTAGCGACTATGGAGGTGACTTATTGTAGCCCTTGGAAAGGTATATCCCAAAATCTTGCTATCTTTTTGAGTTTTATTGCGTTCTTGGTAGGTAATGGGGTTAAAGTTAGGTTTTGGGAGGATGTCTAGAGAGATTAGCATTCTTTTGCCTCTCTGTTCTTAAGGTTGTTTAATCTCTCTCTTGTCCATGATGCTCCTATAGTTAGTTTCGTGGCTTCATCTTCATTTCTAATTTCTTGGAATTTTCATTTTTTCAGTGATAGGGAGTTGGTTGAGCTTTCTTCTCTTCCGGCTATTCTTGATGGTCTTCATTTAAATCCCTTGGTTGAGGATAGGAGAGGTTGTGTGTTGCTTTCTTCGGGCTCTTTTTCTTGTAAATCTTTCTTTGAGGCTTTATGTGATGATTCTTATGTTTCTTTTTTTGTTCCGGCAAAGTTTATTTGGAAAGCTAAAGTTCCCATTAAAGTTCAGGTTTTTGCTTGGTCAGTGGCTCATTGAAGAATTAATACTAATCACCTTCTTCAAAGGAGATTGCCTAGTTTGTATATTTCCCCCCATTGGTGTGTGATGTGTTTAGTGAGGGTGAAAGTATTGATCATTTATTTGTGCACTGTCCAGTAGCTAGGGTGCTATTTATTTCAACTTGGTGATATGTCCTGTGTTGTGCCTTGGTATGCCCATCACTTGATGGAAATTGACTTTAAGGTGTTTGGGTCTCGTCAAGAGCCTCCATTGTTTGGAAATGCTTTGTTTTGGCAATTTTCTGGGTTATTTGGCTTGAGAGGAATGCTAGGATTTTTGAAGATAAAGTTGTCTTTGGAAAGTTTGTGGGATAAAATTTGTTATTTGTCTTCTTTTATGGGTGTCGGCTACGAGAGAATTTAAGGGTGTTCCTTTGTTTCTTTTAAGAGGAAATTGGTTGGCTTGCTGTTTCTCTTTTCTTCTCTCTTGTTTTGCTTTCTTTTCTTTTGTCTCAAGTAGGACATCTTGTCCTCTTTGTTTTTTCTCTAATAAATTTGTTGCTTACCAAAAAGAAATGCATGAAATTTGAAGATTGAACTCAATACATGGTACTCACACTAGTGGCCATGGTAGGCTAAGAGAAAAATCCATCAATCCCCCTTTGAAGTTTATTAGTGCAGATAACCTTTTTATTTTCATTTTTATTTTTTTTAAATTCTTCTATTATTAATCCTTCTAATAAAGTTAAATTTGGATGAGGTAAGTTTTTTCATATTTCTTTTTTGTAAATTGTTTAATCTAATAAACAAGAATGCAGCAATTTCTGTGTTTGTTTCCGCATTGTGTACCGGGCTGTCTTGGAATCTTGAATTTGGGCACAATCTGAAATATAATTTTGCTTCTACGTTTCCTTTTTGATGTGTACATCTCTCTCTCTCTCTCTCTCTCTCTCTCTCTCTGGTGTTTTTATGGTTTTGGGTTATTGAATCTAGTAGCACTTTTTTTGCCCTAGCTGGTTTCAATTTTTTAGGGTAACCATTGTTTTGAAGGGGCTATGCAACTTATATTATTTCTTCAAAAGGTCTATGATACACGGACTTTTCACTTCACCTCGTAGTACTTGCACTCAATACTTGGACGAGGATAAGGGTACTCTAGCCGGATATTTCAAAATAATGGAAAATCTATGAAAAATAGACGAATCCAACACTTGGACACGTAGCCGCACCTCACACCCTTACCCGAGTCCGTGTAACATAGCAAAAGGTTAACAATGGAGACATGATCTAAAATAAAGGAAATATCAGTTCTCTTCATGTCAGCAGTACATGTAAGAAGACTTTAACGCATTGTCTTTTCCTTTGTTGTGATGTTGCATTACCAGTGTGGAACCATTTCTTTGAGTTTGCAAACATATATTAGGTTCCCAAGGGTACTTCTACCTTCTTGAGCTTCTTTTTCGTGGGCTTTGTAGGATTAAGGGAAGTTGGCTAGTGTAGTGCCCTAGTTTGACTTCAAACTGGTTCAATGTAGGATGAGTGCAATAAACGCATATTCAATAACATCTTTTATTTGGAAGATTCCATTAAGGAGTGGGTTCACAACTCTATTTCTCTCTATGTTGATGTCTTCTTTCTTAAGGGGATTCTTATGGATGTTATTTGAAGGGATTTGAAGACAAAAGCCTACTTTGCCTTTTCTTTTTCTCTTCCTCCACGTTTTTATATTCCTAGTCATAGTATTGGACAACACCCTCTAAATGAACTTGTCAAGTTTGGCATAAGAAATCTTGGCTGGTTTGGAGTTGAAGTCTCTTAAGTCTTAAGGGATGCACCAAGTCCTCTCTCTCTCTTTCTGTGTGTGTGTGTGCGCGCATTTGATCCAAGTCTTTTGGGGGTTGAGAAGCAAAAAGGATTGAACTAAAAGTTTCCTTGGTGGGTTTAAAGGAAATTCAAAATACAAGAGTATAACAATGATTGAATGTGCCCATTATATTAATTGGATTAAATTAGTTGAAGAGGGCTGTTGTAGTTCCTAAACCTTCTTAGATAGGCAGTCAGCATTGCAAGAACCATAGATTGTACTTTTGATTTGTCTCCAAGGGAAGTGAATTTAGATGTATAAATAGAATCAAATTCAGAAGGAGACTCTCTAGCTATTGAGGATGATGTGGACAGCCTTGGAAACTCTTGAGGCTATGGGCTGTCTTGCAAAGCAAAGTAACGGCCCGAACCGAATAACCGAATAACCGAATTCTGAGGTGCGATTTAAAAATTCGATCCACAATTTACATATTCAAAAAACCAATCTATCCACAATCATAATAAATTAGAATTATTTTTGAGTCAGAGCACTAATATTCTCCAAAATTTAGTAAACAGTGTTTGCCTTTAATAAATACATCATTATCACTAGTAAAATAAAATAAAATCATCAAATAATTTCTAATCCATCCTCCATGCTCCTATGAATGCCTTGATCTACGTTTCAAAATAAGAAGTAAGGGTGAGCATAACATACACGGGAATAAGCCAAGCTAAAGGCATGAATATTTTCAGAAAATTCAATTGATAAAAACATTTGTTCGTATATCATAGTTCAAAAAGTATTCACCATATTTTAGATGCTAGAATTCATAATTATCAAATTTTGCAGAGAACAAAACACTTAATTTTAATCTCTAATCAACTGTACAAATAGGTAACCTGAAGGTCTAGACGGTGTTCTTGTCAAGTGGAGAGTTTCTACGGTGCAATTGATACCAAAGGCAAATAACTTATTCCCTACTGACCAGGGCCAAACTATAGACAAATAAGAGATTCAAAAAGTTCAGAATTTCAACGAATGTATTCAAAGGATTTTTTAATACCATAATCATGTTGGCAACGAACTTATATCAAACACAAAATTTCATAAAAACAAGGCATATTGTACTCCCCTTATCTCAAATTGATGTATCCAAAATTCCAGATAAAACAGTTTACAAATCCCAATGCTGAATTTAAACCTCACAAACGCTTAAAACTTGGATGAGCTTTAGTTGCAACTTGAACCTCCTTGAGTTTAGTACCTTTTCTTTGTCAGCCTTTTATCTCGATTTGACGATTTCACTTTATTTCACTTTTATGTTTTCCAAGAAGAGTTAATTTTCAAAAAGAAATAATACTATTTAAATAGTATTCACTTTAACCTAACGTAATTGGGGTATAACTCCAATACCTAATTATTCATATTCCCATATTATCTTAATCTTAAAAATAAATAAATATGTTTTGTGAGAAATGAGCTTTTGGCAGGGTGGCTTGAAAGACCTTTCGACTTAGACTAGATTAGAGAGGCAGTGTTCGATTGTAGGAGAGGTAAATCTCCATGACCGGAGGGATATACTATGGCCCTTTTTCAGGAATGTTCGGTGCTGGTTAAGGAGGATATAATAAAAGTCTCTTTTGGAATTCTTTGAGAATGGGGTGGTAAATGCCTGCATGAATGCATCCTTCATATGTCTCATCCCAAGGAGGGAGAATTCAGTAAAGATTAGTGATTTTAGAGCAATTAGTCTTGTTAACTCTTTGTACAAGATTTTAGCAAAGGTTTTATCAAAAAGATTGAGAGCATTTTTGTGAGAAACTATTTTTTCTTCCCAAGCAGCTTTTGTGGAAGGTAGACAAATTTTGGATTCTGTTTTGGTGGCCAATGAGGTAGTAGAGGAATATAGAGTGAAAAGAAAAAGGGTGTTGTGTTTAAAGTTGATTTTGAAAAAGCGTAGGACCATGTAGAGTGGGAATTTTTAGAATTTGTTTTGGTATTGAAAGGGTTTGGGGGAATTTATATGATATTTTAAAGATTTTTGAGATTATATGATTTTTGAGATTATATCAGGATTGAGGGTGAACATGAGAAAAAGTGTTTCAGCTGGAATTAATGTTTTTGACGATGAATTGGGGGGGTTTGGCTAATTAGTTAGGGTGTCAAGTGGAAGGTTGTCCTATGAAATACTTGGGGTTGCCTTTAGGAGGTAATCCAAGGGAGGATTCGTTTTTTGATTAGGTTTTAGAAACAATGGGAAGAAGATTGGATGGGTGGAAGAAAGCTTTTTTGTCTAGAGGAGGTAGATTACTTTTAATTTAGTCTGTGTTATCTAGTATGCCTATTTATTTGTAATCTCTTTTTCGGATGCCTAAGAGGGGTGGTAGGTAAGGTGGACAAATTGACGCGGGATTTTCTTTGGGAAGGGTGTAGTTAGGGTAAGAAGCTTCATCTATTTAATTGGGATATTGTTTCCCATCCTAAGGGTACTGTCTTTGGGGAATATTGTTAAGAGGAATACAACTATTCTTGGAAAATGGTTATGGAGGTTTCCTTTGGAGAGTGACTCCTGGCATAAAGTTAACTAAAGGAAATATGGATTACAGGAAAAAGGTTGGGATGCTAACTTGGGGGTAGGAGTTTGTGCTTGTTGTCCTTGGAAAGGTATTTCTCAAGTCTTTGATTCTTTTTCTCATTTTGTATCTTTTAAAGTTGGGTGCGAGGATAGAGTTAGGTTTTGGGAGGATGTTTGGAAGGGGAATAATGCCTTTTTGTCTTTGTTTCCTCGTGTGTGTTCTTTGTTGTTAGTCCATAACAGGGTATTAAAAATCGGCTGATCCCATACGTATCGCCCGATACATATCGGAATTCCCAGGCACTTGTACGCGATACATGCCTATACACTAAGTGAATAGGGATTCACATAGTATCGTGCCGATACCATACGTAACGGTGAGTAACGGCCCGATACCCGTTACTCACCCTTGTTTCGTTGTACCACATGACAACAAAATCCCCAAAGTCTGACTGCAACAGAGCTTCATAAGAATCAAGATGATTATTTGGTTTTCTTTAAAAAAAAAAAGGTAAATTGAGAAGATTAGAAGAAGAAATTAGAAGAGAGAAGAAGAAATTAGAAGCGAAAAAGGAGAGATGGCGACTGGAGAGAGACCTGCGTCTATATCGCCTGTAGGAGCTCACCGTTGTCAACATTGCCACCGACCAGATCGGGCTTCGCCGGTGATGGTTGTCGGTGAGTTTCTCTCCAAACACGAATGTAAAATATATATATATATATATATACACCCAGCATTTTGTTGAGTCCAGAGGTCTGTGTGTCGAGTCCAGAGGTCTGGAAGGATATATAAATGGGTTTTTTTATATTAGCCTAGTCAATATAAAGTCAAATTGAAGACCTGAAGCTTAATATATATATATATTTTAATAAATAAAAGCTTTCTTCACTATATTTTTTAAAGAAAATATCAATTATTTTTTTAATAATTTATAAAACTATTTATTAATTTATATTACTTTATAGTAATAGTAATTTTTTTATAAATATATAAATCAGAAAAAAAAAAGTAAAAAGTAAAAACATAAAAACATTGAAAACATTTCATAAATTAACTTTAAAAAATTAAAAAACTTTTAAAGATTTTAGTAAAAAATCTGAAAACATAAAAAATGTTTTAAAATTATAATAATTTTTTTTTAAAAAAACTGCAAATGTAGTTATAAATATTTTTTAATATAAATATTTAAATCAGTAAAAATTAAAAACACAAAAAAACAACGAAAAGAATTTAATAAAATAATTAAAAAAATTTAATAAAATTTCATAAAACATTTAAAAATTTTAGTAAAATATCTGAAACATTTAAGAATTTTAGTAAAATATTAGAAAATATTTAAATTTTTGTTAAAATTATAATAAAATTTTTAAAAAAGTTTTAAATATTTCAAATAAAATGCAACTAAAATGGCAACATATATAACTTATTTTCATTTTGTATGAAATGAAAATCAATATCAATTTTAAATTTTAATAAAAATTAGTTTAAATAAAATAAAAAAGTATTGTAGGAAGATAAATGCACTAGAACTCTTTGAAAATATTAATATATATTAGTACAAGGTAAATACATGTGTTTTACTGTTTTTTGGGGTTGGTGTGCAAAATAAAAAAAAATTCATGTCCCTGTCACCCGATACCCGTTACGTATCACCCGATACACTCGATACCCGTTACACTTTTACCGTTACCGTTATGGTCCGTTACCCGATACTTAAAACCATGGTCCATAATGCTCCTACCAATAGTTTTGTGGTATCTTATTCATTTCCTATAAGTTGGGATTTCCGTTATTGTTGGAATTTGGATGTTAGGGAGGTTGAGGAGTTGGCTTATTTGTTGTCTCTTTTGGAAGGGTTGGTTTTATATCCTTTGATTCCAGAGAGCAGAAAAAAAGAGCTTGTGGAGTAAGATAGTTGTTTGGAAATTTTATTGTGAGCTAGGAGGTTGGAGATCAAAGAAGGTGTGGAGCAATCATGGTACATGGCTGTGGAAAATAATTTCATGTTGGTATGAAGTTTTTGAGAAAGAGATCTGGTTCAAAGTTCGAGAAGCCGAGAAGGTAATTGTACCATATTGTGGAAGGATATCTGGTATGTTGAAGTGATTATGATGGAACCATTCCCAGAATTGCATAAGATTGCTTCAAACAAGGATGAGTAGGCAAATGAGTGTCTGGTCAGTTTGTTTTGAGGGAAGAATGGGAGGATGGAAGGGGAAGGAGGGAAAAGTGGAAGGATGGGAGTTTGGGAGTGTGTTTGGTATGGGAGGAATGGGAGAAAGGAGGGAAGAATGGGAGGAAGAGAGGAGGGAAAGGGAGGCTTTTGCCATCTGCCCAATTTTGGGCGGATGAATGGAGGGGTGAGGGACTTTTTTAGTGAAAAGACGACATTGCCCTTTATTAAAAAAAAATTCCACAACATACCTTTACTTTTTCATATATGGGTAAAATAGTAACTTCATGCCTTTAATCCTTTCTCTTCTTCTTACATACCGAACAAATAGAAGGAAGGAACCCACTCTTCCATCCATCAGACCAAACACACATAAAGGAATAAGCATTTCCTTTCTCTGAGGAAAGAAAGTCCATCCCTCCGACTTTCTTTCCTTCCATTTTTCCATCCTTCCTACCAAACAGAGCATTAGAGTGGAATGGGGAGACCCTGTTTCGGAACTCTATGTTTATTTGACAAATATAGAGAGGCACAAATGATGAAATTTGGTGGAAAGGCAGTAGGGAAGGAAAGAAGTTTCTTTTTAATTTTTTTAATTTTTTAATTTTATTTTTCAAGCCTTTTGAGGGAAGTTATTCTTATTTTTCCCTCCCCACATTATTTGGATTGATGTAGTACCTTCCAAGGTAGCATTCTATTTGTGGATAACAGCGTTGAACAAAAAGAGTGGGTGAGTATGCTGGCCTCTCCCTTGCTGATGGGAGGAAGGGGTTTAGGTTTTATGTATTACTTCTATAAAAATTTAATTATTTGCTTCTTATTATTGCTGATTCTGTGCTCATATGTTCTACATTATTAATTATTCTCATCTAAAATAACAAAGTTAGTTTCTTTTTACTTCTTGTAGCTCTTTGATCTTTAATTCTTTGTTTGGTTTGCGGACCAGTTGTACTAGACGTTGTAATTGACATGCTTTTATGCCTAGGCTTATATTTTTTGTGTGCTCTATCTTATTTGGTCTGTACCTATCTGTTTCAGATCAAGAACAATGGTATAACTGAAAGATTGTTATCATCATGTTGCGATGTGGTAAGCATCAACTCCCAATTTTTTTTCTTATTTGTAGATGTGTAGTATTTTCGGCCTATATAAACTAGTTAGTTTCTATGTTTGTTGGTGTTGTATACTTGTATATATTTTTTGTTTTCAGTTAGGTTTGTACTTCAACTCTCTATCCCTCTCTCCCACTTTTCCCCTCTTTTTTTTGCTCTCAATATAATTTGGTTTTTATTATTATTATTATTATTTTTTTGGGGGGTGGGGGTGGGGCAGTTGGTTAATACATGTTTTCTTTTCCTTGTTATGTTATGTTATGCTGCTTATGCATATTCTATACTAGTTAGTAATACTGATTCACTTTGTTTTTCAGTTTCTTCCCTATAGTGATTACGGTTATTATTGGTTAATATTAGGAAGTTGTGCGAGGTATAATGGTAAATTTATAACAAACAGTATGGTCAATAATGCGTGACACGTCTTTGCTTCTGGCTCAGGGCTTTGAATTTTCTTAGGCTTGTTTCTCTTCTAGATTCAGTTTCAACCTTATATTTAGACTAGGCCTTTTTCATAAATTTGCTGAACTGGTGCTACAGGTAGTGCTATTTTTGTATAGTTTTAGGCTTTTTTGTGTATATATGAAAAATGTGATGCTAGATTCAATTTAAAAGTAAAAATAAAAAATAAATAAGAAAGTGATGCAGGATCTTTAAAAAAAAGTAGTAGTTGGTATCGAGTATAAGTAGTAGTTGTAAAGATAAGAAAGAAAAAAGAAAATTGACTATCACTCTTTGTAAACAAAGCTTTATGCTGTGAACTCTCAGTTGAATGTTCACCCACACAAACACAGATTATTACAACTCTTTTGAAATAGTGAAATTTCTAGAAGGACGAATTCCTAGACCTTCTATTGAAGTAATCTCAACCATCAATTAAAACCTAAGGAAAAGAAACCCAAATTATTTCATGACATAATAGTGTGAACAGCACCATGCTATATTAATGCTAGCAATATGGCACCGTTTGGTTCGCGGGTAAGGCTCCCGGGAAAGGGGAATGAAACCCCTTTCCACTGTTTGTTGCGCACGATTCCTGGGCATCCTTCATTCTGTCAGGCACTGCGTTCCCCCCAAGTGGGGTAAAGTAAATCCCAATCTCATCGGTGGGTTTGATTATCCATTCCCGGGAAAAGCCATTACAATCTTTCGTAATGACGAGCATGCCCTTGACACAACAATGCGCCAAATTGTATTTCCTTCGTTGTCCTCAGTCAGCCATTCAACATAACACAATATTTAGAATCTCTCCCCAACACATTACCTTTCTTCTTTCCACAATGGTGAACCAGGTGTGGCAGGTGATACCATTGATCGCCGACGGTAAGCCGATGTCGTTGTCTTCTTCTTCTTCTTCTTCTTCCACCACAATGGCGAACCAGGTGTGGCAGATCGAACTCCAAAGGAACCCTAGATCTGAACTTTATTATTTCCTATTCTTCTTCTTCCACTACAATGGCGAACCAGGTGTGGCAGATCCGAACTCCAAAGGAACCCTAGGTCTGGACTTTAATATTTCCTATTTTTAGAAATTTACCGGTGCATCCTTTTTTTACTTGACAACAGCAACTTTCAGTTTTTAGAAGAAGGAATAGTTGGCAGATTTTATGTAAATTCTGAGGTTTTTGATTTGGGATGTTGACATTTGCAAATGTTACATTCATTCATTTTTCTTGTATGACAAAACTGTTTTTTTCTTGGTAATTTCGTAAATATGATGGGAAAATGAATGATATTGCCTGGAGTTGTGTCGGCCACTTGTTCAAATTTAAGCCTTTTGGGCTTGAACAGAACTACTATATTTTCCTTTTTCTTTCTTCATTTATTTATTTTACATGTTGAGAAAATAATTTGTACCCATGAACTAGTATTTGTCCAATTGGGTGATGTGCTATTGAAACTTAAAATTCTGTTTTGACTATTTACTCTCTCTGAGTGTCTGTCGATTTTCTCTCCTCTGTTCTTGGACGCAGCATCTCGAATGGAAGAGATGACCGTTTGTTTTTCTTGGCATTAGAAAGGGTAATTTGGTAATCATCATGCAATTGTTGTGATAGTACCTTGCCCAAACAAACAAAAGAATGGAAAGTAATTGGTAATCCAATTCCTGATTCCCGTATTGCCAAATGTTGGAATGGGTTATAAGAAGACACATTCCCATTCCCAAGTAATGGACCAATCCCAGGAATAGAATTCCCTACCCACGAACCAAACGTTGCCTATTGGTACAGTATCATGACCTGGTACAATAAACTTTGTTGCTAAGAAACTCTTAATTTTTTGACTAGCTAGCTTATAGTTGCTAATTAACTAGCTATCTATATTTATTATAAGGATTATGATCATTATAATACGACGAATATACCAAATAAATCCAATATTCCCCTTTCTTGCTAACATGCTTTGAATCACAATGTTTCTTTGTGTTTCCATTCATGTTACTTGTTCTCCATTTGATGTTTTGTAGGATACTTCTCAAATATCTATTAAGGAGGCCAAGACGACAGATGGTGCATATTTTTTGGAGTTAAAGTTACCATCTAGGTCGACAGTACGTGATGGTTTCTGGAATTTCTTAGAAAGATATGGTTATCGCTACGGTTACAGCCACTCTCGAACTTTGCTTCCTTCTGAGGTTAGGTTTCTTCTACACTTTGCTTTTTTTTTTTTTTTTTTTCAGCTATTAAGGAGCATTGTGATGTTTCATTGTTTTATTTTTGGCTCGGCATGTCATTCCCCCCCTGCGGTGCTGCCATCGGTTTACATTCGTGGGCAAGAGTGCAAGACTTTGCTTGATATATATATATATATATATATAGATATATTTTGTGCTCTTCTTTCCTTGTGTCCGCATTGTATTTTGCTCTTCTCACTTGGTGAATATATCATATATTTTCTAATCACATTATTTCAATGATATGGCCACTGCATGTGTCAGTCAAGGTATGGTTGGTGCTTCTGGTCATTCTTCTTAAGTATAAGTGGTGTGAGTTCTGTTCTTGTCATAATTTCTTCTTAAGTTTAAGGGTCATTCCTTTGATCCTAATTTTTCCTTTTTATATACATCCTGTATAGCCCCGGTTGGTGGTCTTTTTTGTGAATAATATCCTTGCCTTTCATAAAAACAAAATCATGTTTGTTGCTATGTTTGATTGCCTAGAGGGTGCATTGTAGTCAGAAGGCTTGAGACTAAATGAATGGAAATTTTCAATTGTAAAATACTTCATATTTCAGAAAAGAAATTATGGTATCAAACTGTCTAGATTTAAGAGGATATTTGGGTCTTATTAGGATTATGGAAATAAAAAAGGGATTGAGAAAAGAAGAGAGAAACGAAAAGAACAGGAAGGTTGGGAGAATGAGAGAGCATCAATCTAGTTAGGGGTTGGCTCCTCTAATATATAGTTTAAGATATTAAATGACTAAATATCCTCAATAAAAATAATGCTCAAACAGATACAATAACAAGTGCATTTTCTTTATTCATTTTATTTTATTTTTTTATATGTGATTTTTAATTTTGAGTTGCACAGTCCTCATTGAATGTAAGATCCATTTTGTATCGTACTTATTTTAAAACTATAGCTGAAATATCTAGCTGCTTCTTAATGTACATTTATCATTGTTTTTGCAACAAGTAACAGGTGATGGAAATTCTGAAAAGACTCCCTGAGGAGACTAGAAAAAAGCTTGCTGGGAAAGGGTACTTCCCTCAAGATGGATATATCCTCCAATATTTACCTGTCCCCCCGAACTGCTTGTCTGTGCCAGACATATCCGATGGTGTTAGCGTCATGTCTTCGGTATGCCATTTTAGCTAGTCTAATCACCTGAATTATTATTATTATTTATTTATTTATTTTTGTGTTGTGTTGGAATTAAGTATTATTTTCCAATTGCTTTGCAGGATCAGTCTGTGACGATGCTTAAGAAAGTTTTGAAGCAAGTTGAGATCATCAAGAGTTCGAGGTCTGGTACACCGAATTTTGAATCGCATGAAGTTGAAGCTAATGATTTGCAATCAGCAGTCGAACAGTACCTGGAAGTTAGGGGTACTGCAAAGGTACTTGCATGATTTAGGTGATCTCACCGTATGCTAGATAATTCTTCATTGGGAACAGTCTTGTTAGGGTGGGGTATCCTTGAATAAACTACACTATGCCTCGTGACCTCCCCCCCCACCCACTCACACACACACTTCTTTTTTTTGTGAAGTTGCATATGGGTTTCAAATCCTTTATCCTACATAGGGCATATTTCAGTCAAAATGGGCAAAAACTAAGCCATTCTTTTTGTTCAATGCATTGTATTTTGGGCTATTTGGGTCGTGGTCCATAAGTTGGGTTAAAATTTAGTTGATGGGGTGGCATTTCCTTCGGTCGTATGGTTTCATCTGCTAATTGCTTTTTACATCTCTTAGTGAGCATTTTATATTTGTCTTTGCAGAAAAACCTGATCTGTGCCTATAGAAAGTCTTTGTAGAGTTGAATATTTGTGCCCATGCACCTAATTCCCTCACTATGATATGAGCAGTAGTCTAAATAACTTTTTTGACCATTACTACAAATTTTCATGTTCTATTGTTTTTGTTGTTTTGTGCAATTATCTTCTGCAAGGCATCTCGTGACATGGATACACGATTTGGGATTAGGAAAGTGTCCAATGATTCTTCTACAAAAGCATGGCTAGAAAAGATTAGAACACTATTTATCAGAAAGGGATCAGGATTCTCCTCTCGCAGTGTGATTACAGGTGATGCATATAAAGGGGTCAATGAAATTGGTCTGCCATTTGAAATTGCTCAGAGAATTACATTTGAAGAGAAAGTTAATGTGCACAATATGAAGTATCTTCAGGAACTTGTGGATAACAAGTTGTGCCTAACCTACAGGGATGGCATGTCCACATACTCTTTGAGGGAGGGTTCAAAGGGGCATACATTTTTAAGACCTGGTCAAGTGGTACATCGTCGGATTATGGATGGGGATATTGTTTTCATTAATAGGCCACCAACTACTCACAAACATTCTTTGCAAGCATTGTCAGTGTATGTTCATGAGGATCATACAGTAAAGATAAACCCTCTTATTTGTGGACCTCTAAGTGCCGATTTTGATGGTGATTGTGTTCACTTGTTTTATCCACAGTCTCTAGCTGCAAAAGCAGAGGTTGTGGAGCTATTCTCAGTGGAGAAACAGTTGCTTAGCTCGCATAGTGGCATCCTTAACTTGCAGCTGACCACTGATTCATTGTTGTCCCTGAAAGTTATGTTGAAGAGATATTTCTTGGGCAGAGCAGGTGCCCAGCAGCTAGCCATGTTTGTTTCAACTTCCTTACCGCTGCCTGCATTGTTGAAAGCTCGTTCTTCTGGCCCACTTTGGACTGCTTTGCAGATATTACAGACTGCTTTACCTGCTGGCTTTGACTGTTGTGGGGAGAGACACTTGATTGTCAACAGTGACATTTTGAAAGTTGATTTTCATGGGGATGTAATGCCGTCATTGATAAATGAAATAGTTTCCTCAGTTTTCTTTGAGAAGGGGCCTGAGGATGTCCTAAAATTCTTCAATTTTTTACAGCCTTTGTTAATGGAAAATTTATTTGCAGAAGGTTTCAGTGTTGGCTTGGAAGATTTTTCTATTCCCATGGCGGTCATACAAAATATCCAGGAAAGTATTCAGGATATTTCACCATTGCTGTATCACCTAAGATCGACATACAATGAACTCGTAGAGTTGCAATTGGAGAACCATTTGAGAAATGTGAAATTGCCAGTTGCAAGTTTCATTTTGAAATCATCTGCACTGGGTAATTTAATTGACTCCAAGAGTGATTCAGCTATCAATAAGGTAGTTCAGCAAATTGGGTTTCTTGGTCTGCAGCTTTCAGATAAGGGGAAATTCTACTCCAGGACATTGGTTGAGGACATGGCTTCTCATTTTCTGGGCAAGTATCCTTCTGGAGCTGACTACCCTTCAGGCAAATATGGGTTGATTAAAAGCTGTTTCTTTCATGGATTAGATCCGTATGAAGAGATGGTTCATTCCATTTCCTCAAGAGAAGTGATTGTCCGTTCTTCCAGAGGATTGTCTGAACCTGGAACTTTATTTAAAAACTTAATGGCGATCCTTCGAGATGTTGTTATCTGTTATGATGGCACAGTGAGGAATGTTTGTAGCAATTATATTATTCAATTTGAGTATGGGGTGAAGGCTCGAAGTAAGTCCCAGTGTTTCTTCCCTGCTGGTGAACCTGTTGGTGTGTTAGCTGCAACTGCAATGTCAAATCCTGCATATAAGGCGGTTCTTGATTCGTCTCCAAGTAGTAATTCCTCATGGGAGCTGATGAAGGTAGTCATTTTCTATTTAGAGAAGATGAGATTGTCATCCTTTTAATACTTTATTTATTTTTGCATTGATGTCCACATCCTCCATGCATATCTCCAAATCATTATCTTTTTTCTATTCAGGAAATACTACTTTGCCGAGCCAATTTCACAAATGATACTGTTGACCGTCGTGTAATTTTGTATTTAAATGACTGTGGTTGTGGGAGAGAGTATTGCCGAGAAAATGCTGCATATCTTGTTAAGAATCATTTGAAGAAAGTCAGCCTCAAAGATGCTGCTGTCGAATTCATGATCGAGTATGTTTTTGTGTTTATTGTTGTATTTATATATTTTTCGGTACTTAGTTACATGCATCTGTATATGTGTGTGTGTGTGTGTGTGTGTGTATTTATGCAGTTCCTATCTAGTCAGCATACCAATGCCCGGCCCGGGCGAAATTTGGGCGCTGGTTCCTCGATCTCTGTTCTTGCTCGTGAAAAGCAGCATCCAATTAAGCCTTGCTTGAGGGCGAAGTGCTTGTCGCCGCTTATATATCTTATGTAAGCATGAAGCCCATAGATAATTGTGGGATGCATATTTTGAAAAACTGACCGTTGGATTAGATACTGTACTTATTGATGTCATGTATGCCAAAAATTACAGTGATCCAATGTCAGAATTTCTAAATATAGCTATGAAAATCCGTGACCGCTGAAAACTGTGACATTTTCGAGAAACCAACCATTGGATCATTGTGATTTTTGGCAGACATGACATGCATATGCATAGTATTAGTTTTTCAAAATATGTATTCCACAATTATCTATGAGTTTCATGCTTATATAAGCATATGCTGACTAGATTATTTCTGTATATGTATGTTTCATTCCCTTATATATATATATATATATATATATATATATATATATATTTACATGTTTCTTTCCCTTAATTGATTGTACATCTTGTATGTGCGTCTCTTACTCTAAAATAAATGTATTATATTAACATAAATAGAATTTATGGCCTTTGGCCTTCCAGTTCCATGAGTACTTGATGATCCATCCCAATATATTCGGCCCCTGGGTGTACTGAGGAAACAAACTTGTCCTTCCTCTTATTACTGTTATTATTATTATTTTATTCGATCAGAATTGAATAGCTGTTAAAAAAGGAAACAAATTTAAGGACGTCTAACAAGAGGGGTCTTCATGCACAATACTGAAAAAAAAGGGGAACTAGATACAACATACATAAATGGTCAATCCAGAAGGGCATGTCAATTGACCCACTAATCATCACCTGAATCTCTCTCATCCAGTACTATTACACTCAACTCATCCGATTCCTCTTTTTGGTCTAATTGATGGCCATAAAATAATGCCCTTCAGCCTCAATGTTTCAGAGCCTTCTCTCATGTTACTTTGAATTGGGCCTCCTCCTTTTCACAATTGCATTCTTTTCTTAGACAAATAATCTTGAATTACAATTTTGGCCCCAAACAATTCACGCCATGTTGAAATACAGAAAATATTTTTTTTCCCAAAAACTAAGTTGAAATTGCATCATAGATCCACCAACTTCAGTACATCTGTGGATTTACACTTTACATCTCCATTTACCAGATTTAATGTAGTGCCATAAAATTGAGTCGATGAGGATAAAAAATAACATTTTAACATAAGTTGAAATTTTTAATATTTTGACATTGATTCTGGTTACTGTCAATATCAGATGTTTCCAATTCAGAGAACTGGTGGTTTTTGCAAATAAGTGTACTGTTGGAGTTTTATTCAACAATTTTGACTCTATTATGTAAATAGTTACCAAAGCTGTGCTAGAATGGTGTTAAAGGCATTTGAAAGGGTGGGGTGGGTCTAGCAAACTGCTCTGAATGTGTTCATATATACAGAGTAATGATCAAGTCCACATGTGTGGATATAAGTTATATCCACATGAAGGGCTATAAATCATTGTAGGATGTATATTTTGGAAAACTGACCGTTGGATTAGATATTGTATTTATGGATGTCGTTCACGCCAAAAATCACGGTGATCTAATGTCAGAATTTCAAAATATAGTTATGAAAAACTGACCCAGTTTCGCAATGACATTTCTGAAAAATGGACCGTTGGATCACTCTGATTTTTTGCAGACATGGCATTCATAAGTACAGTATCTAATCCAACGGTCAGTTTTCCAAAATATGCGTCACACAATGATTTATAGCCCTTCATGTGGATATAACTTATATCCACATATGTGGACTTGATCATTACTCTCTCTCTCTCTCTCTCTATATATATATATATATATAATGTTGAAATTCTGTTCAATATTTAAACTTATTTGTGCTTCCCATGTCAGGAACTTAAGTCATTCCTACTAAGCTATATCTGCTAATTATATTCTCCTTCATATATCTGTACATGAGTCCTACATAGTTATTTAGCCCCATCTATTTGCAGTTTTTTGTCTCCTTTATTCCATGTTCAAATTTGGTTAGTAGTGAGAAAGTTGAATCTGGTTTTTCCTTTAGTCACAGACAGTACATGAGATTTAGTATGAGGTTTTGACATGATTTCAGCATTATGTTTGCTGTAATCTCTTTTTCACAGTTATTATTTATTCAAATAGTGGGATATAATTAACTAATAAATGCCTTGATGTGGTATGAAAATTCTGATTCCTTGCTATTTACAGATACAAAAAACAGCGATTTGTTTCTGTAAGTTCTGAAACTGATGCAGGCTTTGTTGGTCATATACATCTCAACAAGGTTGGTACTTTTGGTAACCTTTTTGGTATGTTCCGTGTTAGGTTGATTATTTTTTTGAGTAATTGGAGCTGTTTTGCACAGGATCTATTGAAAACATTGAACATAAGTATGCATGAGATTCTTCAAAAATGCCAAGGGACTATCAATTTGTTTCGGAAGAAGAAAAAAGTTGGTCATCTTTTTAAGAAGATAGTTTTGTCTGTCAGGTTGGTTTTGCTCATTAGACTTACATTCATAGTTTGTATGAAGTATTGTCTGTGTCGAATTTTCTTGATCATTAATTGTTCATGGTACTGCAATCAACATTTCAAGGACAATTAGGCATATGGCAAATGTGATTACGGCACAAGGTGTGACCTAGTGTGCAAATGTGTTTTTTAAATCTTCAATTTTCTTTGCGCGCGGGTGCGGGGGTGTGCATGTTTAGGTTAATGGGGTAAACATGTTTTGCTCATTAGACTTGCATTCCTAGTTTGTATGAAGTATTGTCTATGTCGAATTTTCTTGATCATTAATTGTTCATGGCACTGCAATCAACATTTCAAGGACAGTAAGGCATATGGCAATGTGATTACGGCACAAGGTGTGACCTAGTGTGCAAATGTTTTTTAAATCATCAATTTTCTTTGTGCGGGGGTGCGGGTGCGGGCGCGTGCGCCATGGTTCAAAGTCTCGGTCGCGGACGTCTCGGTCACGGACATCTCGTTGCTTCTCGGCCGAGATACAACTTTAAGCATGAAAGAATGTTTTAAAAAATTCCAAAAAATCATAGAAAAATCAGAAAAAATAAAACAGACACATTGAACTCATCAAATAAGCAAAAATAAATAACTGAGGAGGTAGAATATCATAGGAAATATCAAAATAGGTGCTAGTGCGTTATGATATCATGGAATAATGTGTTAAATTTTAACTTTTAAAAAAGAATATAATTGTTAGTAAAAGTTAAACCATTGTTTTTTTGTACAAATGAAGTGTTAGGTTGTTTTCCTGAACATCATAAAAGAACTGCTCTTAAAAATAATATAAAGGGACCAACTTATAAATTAAATAAATATGTTGAAATGACTGGGATCTCGGCCGAGACGAGACGTGATGACCGAGATGAAACGAGACAAACTAGATATCGGTCGAAATGAAACAAGACGTCCGAGACGAGACTAAATGACGGAGATCTTGGTTGAAATGAAAATATGAGATTTCTCTTCTTATATTCGACTTGGGAGAACTTCTCGTCTCGGTCCCTACCCAGACCTAGATGACTCGACTCTGTTATCTCGGTCTCGGCCCAGACTTTGAACCATGGCGTGCGCGTGTTTTGGTTAATGGGTTAAACATTGGGCAAAATCACCCCATAATTAAACTCTGATTAGAGAGTTTTTAGGGTTGTATAGGGCACACGCAAGGTCCGGTCCCACATCCCTCCATTGTTATCTATTTTTTATATATTTATTTTTTGATCAGGTAAAAAGTATATTATATTAATCTACTAAAAGGGTCAAAAGTGATCACTCTACATGTGAGGTATCAAAATGTATCTGAATTATAATAGCAAAGTGCTCAAAATAGATGGAAAGACTTGTGAATCCAAAAAAGTCGACTCTTTCCATTCAAAAAGCTTCTTAGCTACACTATGTTTCAGTTGCAAAATTGATTCTTTTAGAGCATTGGTTATCCACTTGACAAGGCCCATATGAGCCTAAGTTATTAGGTGGAGGGCCTAAATAGGTATATGTAGCTATA
>JAESVK010000693.1:0-34876 GCA_017140935.1 Hamamelis virginiana | reverse complement strand
CTCACGTGCAAGCCTGTATGGACGTTGTCACATGGGAAACCAATGCTCTGATATCATGTTAAGTTTCCAACCTAAAAGCCTAAGCTATTAGGTGGAGGGCCCAATCAAGTATATGAAGCCTAAGCTATGAGATAGAGTGGATTCTATTCGTTTACACTAACCACCAACACTCGTATCCTAAATAACGACATTTAGTATGCTGCCATGTTGGCTAAAGTACACTATCAAAGTCAGCTTACCTATTTTTGACAAATATCCCCTCTTCCACCCACTAAGTCTCTTCTCCACCCTTTCCACCACCGAATTCCGCACTGTCATGGCCTTGAAAGGTGCTCGCAATTACTCCTCCTTTTTCTTTACAAAATCTTTTTGGGACCTCGAGGGGGGCTGTTAAGTCCTCATTTTCTTTCTTTAATTGAAGCTGTTTCAAAAGTTAGCGTGTGGCTTGATGTAAAGGGCATTTTGATGAATTTCTAGTCTTCTGTGTCTTTCGACAAGTCATTGCTTCCTTAATCTTCTAGTGCATATCTTTTATTGCATGTTTCAACAAACATCTGTTTGCTGCCCCTTTCAAAGCTTTGGAATTCATGGTTGTTGGTTTAGGTTTTTGCTTACTTACATTTGTTATCCTATTTGTGACCTTGTCCAGCTCACAGGTCTACTATATACTGTTAAGTCTCTCTAAGTTGTCAGTTTTCCCTTGTTCACTTTTTGAAGAGCCACAAAGTTGTCATGTGGCAGTTGGGTATTCCTCTAGGGCAAGTTTGTGTGATTGAGGAACTTACTGTCCTTGATTGTTATTATACTTGGTGTCTTGTTCCCCTTCAAGAAGGCTGGATGTGAAATGGGTTTACGAGATCAAGATGTCCTTATGGTTTCTTGAACCAGAAACTTGTCTGGTGGCTTGTGGTCTTGCCCAGGAGTATGAAATTGAATTTGAGCTGATGCTTGCTCCTGCTCTCAAGTTGTTTGCTTGTTCATGGTCTTGTTTTTCCTAGCACGATCTCCTGGTTCAGTAGTGCCTATGTTGTGGTTTTAGTTACTAAATTTGTCGATAAATGTCACTTTGCTTACTTCGGAATTTTTTTTTTCTCTGGTCCTTTTATTCGTTGCGTTAATTCCATGCCTTTCTTCATGATGAGCAGGTTGGTGTTACTATTAATTGGCATTCTATGACCGGCTTATATGTAATTCTTGGAAGCTTTTATGTTTTTGTAAAACTATAAGAAACAAGGGATTGTAGTGTTAATGGAGTATGGCACCATGGTCCCAATACTCTCTGGGTTTGAATTTTCTTGCTATCGCATTAGTTTTCATTTCTTTTTTTTTTTTTTTTTTCATGCATTAGTTTTCATTTCAATACCCTCTTTTATTGTGTTAAACCAAAGAGCCATTCAGTTGCCCATGTAATGAGTTTATTCCTTCCATATTGCCTTTTTAGCTGTATTTTATTGTTTGACACTTATTGGTGTTGGTTTTTTTTTTTTTAATTATTGAACTTGTAGATCCAGTTTCTCTATTACATATACACTTGTCAATTTTGATTTTAGATATGCTGACATGGATTAAGTTGCTATTGATTACGGGCTATTTGACTTCTATAGATTCCTTGCCTGAATCCTTTGGAAGAGAAATTAACAGATTGGCATTAATCTGAAATATGGCTTTAGCATGTGCTGGTTGTTTCTGTGGCATAAGTCACGACTTAACTAATATTTGTTGACTTTTTTTCTCTTTGATGTGCGATTGCACTAAGTTCTTAAACCACAAGTTTATATTTAAAAATGCAATAATTTTACTTGATAAAAAAAAAAGGTTTACTTTTGCCTAGTACAACACTTTATGTTTGGTTCCATCATTTGAGTTATGCTTCCTTCTTGGCAGTGAGTGTTGCTCTTTTCAGCAATCTTATGAAAGCAAATGGTGTGACATGCCTTGCTTGATGTTCTTTTGGCAAGATACAAGTGACTTTCAGTTGGAGAGAACTTCAAATATCCTTGCTGACATGATTTGCCCGGTTCTGTTACAAACAATTATTAAAGGTATCCTCATGGTTGTTGTTTATCATTCCATTGACGATCTTTTGCGTTTTCATGAGTTTAGTTGAATTGCCAAATATGAACAGACACCGTTGCTCATTTTATCTGCGAATAGGCTATTAGTATGTTCATTCATACTCCATTAGGATGTTCCTTTTTTTTTTCTTTCATCTTTCTTTCTATTATATCTATTTTGAAACCATATAGATTTATCTAGTATTCAATTAAGATAGCTTTCTTTCATGCTAACTTGTTGAAAGCATTTGCAGCATAACAAACAGTTATTAAATCCATTATGGTCACTCTCTTGGAAGGGCATGTTAATTCTGCAGCCTCTAAGAGCTGGTTGATGGTTTCAATCTTGCACAAATGAAAATCCTGAGTCATTTGTTCTTTATCTACTAATTATAGTCCAGTCCTGAACAATCTCACAACGAAGTTATAATAGTATAAACTAGTAAATAAACTGAAAGTGTCCCTTCCCTGTAATGAGTGAAGAATGGAGGGTGCATTGGGTATGAAAGGGCGAAAAAGGATTAAGAAGAATTAGAACCCCATATACAAATTGCCGCTCAAGTGATTTTTTCTATAGGCTTCTTGTATGAGCTAGGCCCATGAGAGGACAAGTTATTCAAGTATAAGCGGACAACATCACCTAAATCAAACTTATAGTCAATGGTGTTTTAGGACGAACCAAGTCTTTGGCATGTTGGAGTCAAAAGGTCTGATCGGTCCTCAAAAATAGTAGTGGCTTCCTTTTTTAGTAGTGTCCTTTTCGTATGGTTTCGAGATTAAACTTAATTGAATCCCCATATTTTTCCAAGTTTTTTAGGAGGCACCTTTGTGCAAAATATGTCGACGGTTAGGATCATAGTTTTAAGTATTGCTTGATCCTATTTGTATTGTCCGATACGTATGGGATTTCAGATGCTCCTGTACGCTTTACACTCCGATACTATATGTGTAAAGCAATTCATGGCGTATCGGCCCGATACGGTTCGTAAAGGTCGTTACACTTCGATTCCCGTTACACCCACGTGAATGACATGAAACCTAGAGCTCTTCCTGCAAGCAGAGATTCCTAACAATTAGTACACTACTTTGCTTTTCTTTCAAATAAATGATAAAGTCTCGTGATTTTAGTCCTTCAAGTGTTGGATTGAGAGAAAAAGAAAAAGAAAAAGAAATTAGAAGATAAAAGGAGAGAAGAAGAAAAAGCATGCTGTGAGTTCAAGTGAGAGGACTTACCTGCGTAGTCACCGGTGAGGACTCCATCGTCGCTGCCGTTGCTGTCCCGTAAGGGAAGCAATCGGCGGGCTCCTCCTTCTGGTGGGTCGTTGTGGTCTCCACCCACCCACACACACACACACACACACACACACATACAACCTACTTTTCAAGAACACTTAGAGGCTCGAGACATAACACTAATTGACTTGTGTAGTTAACTTCTAATTTAATATTACAAATTTATTACTTTTATAATTTTTTTATAAAATTAAAATTGCTTATTTCAGTTTGCTTTTTTAAATAGTTATAAATAATTCAAAGAAAATTAAACAAAAAAACAAAAAAAAAAAAAATTATAATTAAGAAAATATGAGCCAAAAATTTAATTTTTAAAAGAGTAAATAAAAAATTTAAAAAACATTTAAAAAATTATAATACAATTCAAAAAAAATTTTGGTTTTATTTTAAAACTTTTTAACTTGCAAGCTATTAACTTATAACTCACATAATATATTATAAAAATATATTACAAAAATATATTTCAAAATAATTATAAATTACTAGTGTACATGAATTTTTAACACGTTTATTTATATTCAAAGAGTTCTAGTTCTTCGCTCAATTAATTTTAATTGAGTGATGAACTAATGATTTGTAAAAACTTGAAATAAATTTACTAAAAATCTTTGAAAATATTAATATACATTAGTATAGGCAGGGGCGAAGCCAGGAATCCTGTTCAGGAGAGGCGAATTTTAATTGATTGTTACTATTTTATCCTAATAAATAAAAAATAAAAAACGATGTTGTTCAAAGTTTTAATTGTTCGATTGAGGTAGAAAAAATTATAAAAATTTATGATCCATAGATACTGATATGCTACTACCGGGTACACTTGATGCAACTTACATCAAGTGGCCTGCTTTATGGCCACTTTTATTACATATTATGAAAAAGTGACTGTTGGAGTGGTTACCCCTCTCATGAATATCATGTTTGCCAAAAATCACAATGATCCAACGGTCGGTTTCTGAAAGAACTGACTATGAAAAAATGGTGACATTTTGAAGAACAAAAATGTTACAGTTTTTTGCAATGAAAATTTTCAAAAACTGACTATATGATTACTGTGATTTTTGGCAGACATGACATTCCTGAGAGGAGTATCCAATCCAACAGTCAGTTTTTCAAAATATGCGATGGAAATAGCCCTAAAGCAGGTCATTTGATGCAAGTTGCATCAGGATAGCATGTCTTTCCAT
The DNA here is from genome assembly GCA_017140935.1 of Hamamelis virginiana. Classification (NCBI taxonomy): domain Eukaryota; kingdom Viridiplantae; phylum Streptophyta; class Magnoliopsida; order Saxifragales; family Hamamelidaceae; genus Hamamelis; species Hamamelis virginiana. The sequence goes on along the minus strand of JAESVK010000693.1, from coordinate 30,345 downwards.
TGATATTTGTTAAACCACATTTCAGTTCAATATATTTACAATTGTTTTTTATGGAGTCTATTTTTAAAAGCATTGTATGATAGCTTCATTATTAACGCTATCAAATGCCCATGTATTTTTCTCAATAAACACAATTAAGCAATCATTCATGATCAATTGATCTCCTATTTTGTTACATAATTAATTCTTTATAATATTTATAGCAAAAAATGCTCCATCCATAATGATAGTCGCAACTAGTATAGGGAGAAAAAGTAAAAAAGAAAAATTATCTAAAAAGTCCTAAGTTTAGAGCTTTTCAATTTTATAGCATAATGGACTTGAGATTTTGAAGTTTTTTTGTCTATTTGTTATTTTAAAAGGAGTCTTGTACCTAGTGGTATAAAAAGCTTATGATGGGAGCTTATGGATATGCAATCCAAATAAAAGTAAATAAGAAAATAGAAGAATGGGAAAATAAAATGAAGGGGTAAAACAAGAATTGAGGGAAGATGTATACAAAATTTTAAATTTTTATAGAGTATAAAATTTTTTTAAAAAAATTCAGGGGTGGCATTTGCCCCCCCTAACCACCATGTGGCTTCGCCCCTGAGTATAGGGTAATGATATGTGTATTATTGCTTTTGGGGGTTGGTGTGCAAAAATAAAAAATTTACGGCCCTAGCGCTTGATACCCTTTATGTATCACCTGATACACCCGATACTTGTTACACCTTTACCGTTATCATTACAAGTCCGTTACCTGATGCTTAAAATCCTGGTTAGGATCATATCCAGCCCACCTCTCTTAGAACTTTGTCAGGCAAGAGTGTAAGACCAACATTGGGAGTGGCCTTCTTTCCCTCCTATCCTGATCATATTTAACAGTTTATGGTGTTTTTGTGAGCTTTATATAATATTTAGTATTATTTTGTAGAGTTGACTTACCATAATTTATTAGTTTCCATGTATTAAGAGTTTCTATGTTTTCTAGGTTTCTATATTTTGTAGAGTTGACTTTCCATAATTTTGTAATAGCTTCTCTATAAATTCTAGGTTTGTAATCATATTGAACACACTTTGAATAAGAGATTGTTCTTCTCTTAAAGATAGTTTTCATGGTATCAGAGCCCTAGGGCTATTGCTTCTTCCTTTTGTTGTTGCTGCCTTCTTCTCTCTCTTTATTGCACTGCTACAGTCCCGCTACAGTACCCGCTACAGGACCTGCTACAGTCCCGCTACAGTACAACGCTACAGTACCCACTACAGTTTTTTTTTTCCCCTCTTCCTCCTCTTGGTTAAACTTGATTTGCATTATTTTTTGAATTTCTCCCTCTATTGGCCTTTGTTTTCTGGGTTATTTCTCCCCTTTTTGGCACTTTCTTATTGGGTTATTTCTAGGTTATTTCTGGTTTATTTGCTGGTGGTTTTCTCTCTCACGGACTCTCTCTTTCATTGGTTATTTCTGGGTAGTTTCTCTCTCTTGTTCCCTGCTGGTTTCTGTAATTGAGTTTCTGTTAGGATTTCGTTTTATGTACTCATGGTTTTCCTAAATGCTTTAGTGGAAAAGTTCTATAAGTTTGAGATCCAATTACGAAAATCTGCGGAAGATTACCACTCCTCAAGTAGAGCGAAGTTGGATGGGTCATGTGGATTTGAATGGATTAAGATACGCAATAGGTCCCCGTTGGTTTGAAAATATGTGGCTGAAGGTGTATAGGTTTGTCAATCCTATTTAGGGATGGTGTGGTATTCTCATTTAAGGGCTCTCCAAGTCTTTTGTTTGCCAAAAATAAAAAAAATAAAAAAAAAATCAAGGCACTAAAAGGGGAGTTGTAAAAGTGGAACAAAGAGGTGTTTAGCAGGGTGGAGGTCTCTAAGGTCATGCTGTTGGAGGAGTTCAAATTTCAAATAAGGAAAATGAAGAAGGGTATTTTGACTGGGGAGGGATTAGGAAGAAGATAGGTGGCTAGAAAAGAATTATGGCCTAGAGAAGGCAACAAAAATATGAAGTTTTTTCATGTAATGGCAAATGCACATAAAAGGAAATTTTAAATTTGGAAAATGGTGGTAGGTGGAGTGGAGATGGTTGGGAGGATAGGGTTGCTAAGGTTGTGGTGATTTCCTCTAAGTTTTTGTTAACAGAGGAAGTTCCTTCTCATCTTGGACTTTGGAATGCTAGAAGATTTGGAGTCTGATTGGTTGGAGAAACCTTGGGGAGATAAAGATGTTTTGGAGGCAATCATAAGTTTGAATGGGGATAAAGCATCGGGTCCAGATGGGTTCACATGGCATTCTTTTAGAAATGTTGGCAAATCATTAAGATGGATTTGATACCTATGATGGAGGAATTTTTGGATGGTAGTTTTGAAAAAAATTTAAATACTAAATTCATCTCAATAGTTAAAATAGAGGGGGAGCAGTGGGTCTTACAAATTTCTGTAAAATTAATTTAGTTGGGATTGTCAATAAAATTTTGGCCAAGATGTTAGTTGTGAGCCTTGAAAAAGTGGTTGGAAAGGTGGTTCCGTCTCCCCCCCCCATTTGTGTGAAAAACATAGTTTTAAGTATCGCCCGATCCTATACATATTGCCCGATACGTATGGGATTTCAGAGGCTCCTATACGCTTTACTTCCCTATACTATATGTGTAAAGCAATTCACGACATATCCGCTCGATACTGTGCGTAAAGGCTGTTACTCCTCGATTCTCGTTACAGCCACGTGAAATACAAACCCATAGTTTTCTGATGTAAGCAGAGATTCCTAACAATCAGTACACTACTTTGCTTTTCTTTCAAATATAAATGATAAAGTCTCATGATTTTAGTCCCTCAAGTGTTGGATTGAGAGAAAAAGAAGAAGAAGAAATCAAAAGATAAAAAGGAGAGAAGAAAAAACATGTTGTGAGTTCAAGTGAGAGGATTTACTTGCGCAGCCGATGAGGACTCCACCGCAGCTGCTGTCGCTGTCACGCAAGGGAAGCAATTGGCGAGCTCCTCCTTCTGGTGGGGTGTTGTGGTCTCCACTCTCCACCCACCTATATGTATATATAGATATATGTGTGTGTGTGTGTGTGTGTGTGTGTGACTATATATGTATGACTATATATATATATATATATAAGTTTGACTATTTAATATTAACTAATGGTTAATTGACTTGTGTAATTAAGTTAACTTCTAATTTAATATTACAAATTTTATTACTTTTATAATTATTTTTATAAAATTAAAATTGCTTATTTCGATTTGCTTTTTTAAATAGATATAAATATTTCAAAGCAAATTAAACTAAAATGCCAAAAATAAATTATAATTAAAAAAATATGAGCAAAAAATTTAATTCTTAAAAGAGTAAATAAAAATTTATAATACAATTTAAACAAATTTATGGTTTTATTTTAAAACTTTTTAACTTGCAAGCTAGTAACTTATAACTTACATAATATATTGTAAAAATATATTACAAAAATATTTTTCAAAATAATTATAAATTACTAGTGTATATGAATTTTTTACACTTTTATTTATATTCAAAAAGTTCTAGTTCATTACTCAATTAATTTTAATTGAGTAACGAACTAATAATTTGTGAAAGCTTGAAATAAATTCACTAGAACTCTTTGAAAACATTAACATACTTTAGTAGGTAAAGATATGTGTATTACTGCTTTTGGGGGTTGGTGTGCAAAAAAAAAAAAAAAAAAAAAAAAAAAAATCACAGCCTTGGCGCTCGATGCCCATTACGTATCACCCGATACATCTGATACCCATTACACCTTTACCGTTATCGTTACGGACCCGTTACTCGATACTTAAAACCCTGGTGAAAAGTGGTTTTCCCCTTTCAAAATGCTTTTTGTTTCCCCTTGGTGGTTGGGGGGTTGGGTGTTTGGTTTTGTATTTGGGGAGGTAAGATTTTGATGTGTGGATTGCCAATGAGTGTGCGGGGATTCAAGGATTAGGAGTGGGGGTACTTGGGCTGATATGTAAAGTCGTAAATTGGAAATTTAGAAGGCTTATGATCATGTTACCTGGGTTTTATTCAGTGCATGTTGAGGAGGATGGGTGTTGGGGAGAAATGGAGATGTTGGATCGAGACTTGTATTTCTCTGGTTGCTTTCTCAATGTTGATTAGTTGTGAGATGGGTTGTATTTCTCAGTGTTGCTTTCTCCAGTTGCTAACCTTTTGGAAGGTTTCATGGTGCGACTAGGTGGTTGTGAGATGGGCTGTATTTCTAATCTTTTCTCTGCGATGATGCACTTATTTTGTGCAGTCCATGTTGTGAACAGCTTTGGTATCTCTTTAAAGCTGTTTTAGGGTTGAAAGTCAATATGGAAAAAAGCGAGATGATTGTTGTTAGGGATGGGGTGGGTACTAATAGCCTGGCATGTAGTCATGGTTGTGGAGTGGGTTGCCTTCTATTTATATGGGACTTCCTTTGGGTGCCTCTTTTAAGCCTAAATTGGTGTGGGTCTAGTGATTGAGTGGTTTGAGAAATGGAGATAAGATCACGTTGATAAGAAATGCATTGGCAAGCCTCCCTACTTTCTACTTAAATTCATATTTCAATAGCCAAGAGTGTTAAGAGACTATGAAGGGTTTTCTGGGAATAGGAAAAGAAGATAGTTTTTGAAGGTTTTTGAGAAGAAAAAATAATCATTCTTATTATTTCAAGAGAGACGATTACATGATTATATAGTAGAGGAAGGCCACCAAATTAGGAAGGCCACAAAATCAGCAAATCAAATAAAATCAAATCAAATAATTTGACTTTCCTAATTTAATCAAATCAAATCAAATCAAATTAAATCATTTGACTTTCCTAATTTATTTCCTAGAAATCCAACAGTTTTAAATTCCATCTGATCAACTGGAATGCTATTTGATCTCCTAAGAAGATTGGAGTTTTGGATGTGAGACTGTTGATCTTAGTTAGTAAAGCACTGTTGGGGAAGTGATTATGGGCTAGACTGTGTTGAGGTAGTTTTTGAGTGGGTCATTGGAGAGATTGTTGGGGGACCTGATGATTTTGTGAAGAATATGATTTTCAAGGTAGGGATGGCTCTAGGATTCAGTTTTGAGAAGATGTTCTGGTGTGGGAATTTGGTTCTTAGGGAGGTGTTTTTGGATCTTTTTGATATTGCAACTGATAAGGAGGCTTGGGTTTAAGACTGTATATCTTGGAGGGCTGCTGTGATGGATTGGGATGTGGTTTTATCTAGAAATCTTTATGATTGGGTGTTGGAGGGCTTGACTATGTTTTTGAATAATTGCATTCATCAAAGGTGGTGAGGGGTGTAGAGGATACAATGGTGTGGAAAGAAACTTGGGATGGAAAGCTTTCAGTGAAATTGTGCTTTCAGGTCCTTTTTACTGGATGAAGAAGTCAACTTTCCTGTGAATAGGGTATGGAAGACCTGAGCTCCATCCAAGGTTGATTTCTTTACCTGAACAGTGGTTTGGGAAAAATGTTTCTGTTGATAATTTGCCAAGAGAAATTTATGCTTCCATTTTGGTGTATTATTTGTAAAGAAGATGTTGAGTCAGTGAACCATCTGTATTTGGTGGCGAGGCAGCTTTGGGTTTTTTGTTTCAATTTGTTTGGGGTTTGTTGGCGATATTGGACTCGGTGAAGCATATCATGAAAAGTTGGTGGGTCATGGAGACTGAAGCGTAATAGCCTTGCTTTCATGGTGTGGACATTGGTGCCTCATGATTTTGTGGATTATATGAAATGAAAGAAATTGTAGGATTTTTTTAATAGACAGAATGTTCTATTGAGCTGGTTCAACACTTTTTTTTTTTTTGGAAAGGGCTGGATGCTTTTGAGAGATGGATTACTTTCCACGACTTTCTTGATTTGTTAGCTTTTTAGTTTGTTTGTTTCAGTTCTGTTTGTTTTGTATACATTGCATGTGTAGTGGTTTATTGGCCTTTTGTTTATTTTCTAATGACATACTCTATTACTTGATCAGACTATATATATATATATATATGTTTAAGGAGTCTTTCTTGAGATTTCTTTTTTCTTCTTGCTTCATCTCTTATAGTGATGGGTAGAAAAAAAATTGGGTGTTCTGGACGTTTGCAAGTTGCAACTTGTATAGGATAGGTGTATTCTTGTGTACTTTGTGTGTATTGGAATTTATTCTTGTTTTGGTTCTTTCCTTATAACTGGTTCTTTCTTTAAAACAATATTACCTTTATAAAAAATGAAAGAAAAAACAATTTAAAACGGAAGGGAAATATATTTCATAATCTAAAAAATTTTCTGTTTCTGTTGAAAGAGCACTAGCTCATTAACACGGTCAAGGTGTTGGAACGGATAAAGAATTAATTAATTTGTCCTATTTTTTATAACTTGATTTATCTACATATTTAATTGTGAAGCCTTGCAAAGGCTTCTGTCTTGTTCAGTTTGACATATACTATTTCAATATTCTGCCGTAGTGATTACTGTTTACATATGAAGAATGCCAAGAATCTAGGATTTGATGTTTTACTGTTATACTTGCTGTCTCTTTAATAATGTGCAGGTGATCCTCGTATTTGCACTGTGAACATAATTTGGATTAGTCCAGATACAACAACCTGGATAAGAAACCCTTGCAAAACTCAAAGGGGTGAATTGGCCCTGGACATTGTTTTGGAGAAAGCTGTTGTTAAGCAAAGCGGTGATGCATGGAGGATTGTCATGGACTGTTGTCTTCCTATAATTCATTTGATTGATGCCAGGCGTTCCATCCCATATGCAATAAAACAAGTTCAGGAATTGCTTGGGGTTTCTTGTGCTTTTGACCAAGCTGTTCAGGTACAACCACAATTTTGTTCTTCGTTTTATTTTTCATGAATTGTCAGACTTAGTGTGGAACAGTTTATTATAGCCATTTGGAGGTGCATGCTTTGTGTGTGTGTGTGTGTGAGAGAGAGAGAGAGAGAGAGAGAGATCCATTCATTCATTCATTTTACATTGACTTTACCATAACTAGCCTTTTTCCTCGGTATGAAGATGTACAATCAGAAGTTGTAGTGGGTACAGGTTTTGAATTCCCTAGGCATTTGTCTTAGGGTCAGGAAGGCAACTTGTTCCAAAGTGTCAGTATATCTAGAGCTATATCATGAGTAAGTTATTGTTTCTAATGTCTTTTGCTGTAATCATGTCTTCTTCCTCCTTCCCCTACTTAGATCTTTTAACTTGCAAGACTTATCCTCTCATCAATCCCATCATTAGTACTCTTTGCATATCTACATGTCAACTGCCCCTCTCTCCCCCTTCTTTATTTTATCATCTATCTGGGGTTCTGCGTGTTTAACCAGTGCAGCATTTATCTCTTAGACCTTTCAGTGCATATTTGCTTTCCTAACATTCTACTCTACAAATCCATTATCTTACGTAATGATACCATACAATATTCTGCTTGTATGTACCCATTGGGGTTTAGCCTAGTGGTCAAGGGCGGGCTTGAGTTGAGCCATCAACTTGGACATCATGGGTTTGATTCCGTGCTGGGAGTATTTCCCCTAGATCACCCGATACCCGGTCCTGGTGGGTGGGGTCATGTATCTGGGGTTTACTCTGCACAGGTGGGTCCAAAATGGGATCTGCCTTGGTGAGGTGCCACGTCATCAAAAAACAATGTTCTGCTTGTATGTTTTACTTCATATAAAATACAGAACTTGGTTTACTCTTTTAGCTGTACCTTTGAGAGGAACACCCGCCATGCTGTCATGCTTCCAATCCCTTTCTCCTCTCCATCCCTCCTCTCCCATCCACCGCACACATGCGCACGGGCACACGTCCACAAGTTTGCTAAATATTTTAAAACTACAATTCGTCGTACTTATTTTACTAGATTTATGATTCTCAACACTTCTGTTGAAAGTGGTGAATGGTAAATGTTGTGCTCAAGGATGGCATTCTCGTGCTCAAGGAACATATTTTAATGGGGAAGGTGGTACCCATGGACATTGTGGACTATTTTATATTAGTTTAGTGTAGTTTTGGTGGTATAGTATTTATCAGATCACAGTGTTCCAGATTTTCATAGGGCAGTGACCTCTGTTCTACACTTTCAATTATTTACTTCTTGCCTTTTGTTCCTGACTGCTTCAGTGTCTGGATGCTTAAATCTTTGTTTTCCTTAAAGCTACATGCTTAGCATTTTGATACGTTACTATTTTGCTTATCAAAGAAAAAGTGGAATGCATTCATGTGACAAATCAATTGATGTGAAATAAAACAATTTGTTTTTCTATGGCTTTCCAATATTTACTTTCTGAATGCACTCAATTTTGTGGCTGATTTTGTAGCGCCTCTCGACATCAGTGACGATGGTTACAAAAGGTGTGCTCAAAGAGCATCTCATTCTCTTGGCAAGTAGTATGACATGCGCTGGAAACTTGGTTGGTTTCAATGTAGGTGGTTATAAAGCGTTATCTCGGTCGTTGAATGTCCAAGTACCATTTACAGAGGCGACGCTCTTTGTAAGGAAATTTACTTTGCTTTATTATTTTATTGAAAGACTTGTCATGTCAATGCTTCTCTATTTGATCATTTCCCTTTTTCATTAACCTCTCCTTGTTTAAATTTGTCCAGACACCAAGAAAATGTTTTGAGAGAGCTGCTGAGAAGTGTCATATTGATTCTTTATCGAGCATAGTTGCATCATGTTCATGGGGTAAACATGTGGCAGTTGGTACGGGTTCTAGATTTGAGCTTCTCTGGGACAAAAAAGAGGTATTTTGTAATCACCCTTATGTTTTATTTGTTTAATGTAGTTGATTAGAATGTGGATTATTTATGGTTCTGAAGTTGTTTTCTGGATGTTCTCTCATTGTAGTCTGTTGTGCTTCTATAATCTCCCATAGATTTCATCATAATATTATGGTTTAATTTTTGTTAGACCGGATTGAATCAAGAAGCTGGAATCGATGTTTATAACTTCCTTCATCTGGTGAGGAGTGCTTCAAATATTGAAGTTTCAAATACGGCCTGTCTAGGTGCAGATATTGATGATCTTGTGCTGGAAGATGAAAATGTGGAGTTATGCCTATCCCCAGAGCATGATTCCGAATTTGTTAAGCCAGTGTTTGAAGACAGTGCTGAGTTTGAGTGTAGTTTGGAAAATCAAATGCTGGATAATGGTAAGCCTAATGAATCAACTTGGAACAGAGTTTCATCTACAGATATCAAGTCCAATGGCAGCGGAGAGTGGGTTGTGGACAAGGGGAATACTACCTCAATGTCCAAGCCCAATGCTTGGTCTAGTTGGGCATCATCAAGTTCTGTAGACCGGACTAAAGATGAACAGAAAACTGAGGTGGTGAGGTCACCGGTCAACAAAAGCAGTTGGGGTTCTAAGGTGGCAGAGGAACAGGTAACCCCATCAACGTCTTCCCTTGGTTGGGGTCCTTCAACAGACAAGGGTAAGCCTAGTGAATCAACTTGGAACAGAGTTTCATCTACAGATATCAAGTCCAATGGCAGTGGAGAGTGGGTTGTGGACAAGGGGAATACTACCTCAATGTCCAAGCCCAATGCTTGGTCTGGTTGGGCATCATCAAGTTCTGAAGACCAGGCTAAAGATGAACTCCAAACACAGGTGATGAGGTCACCAGTCAACAAAAGCGGTTGGGGTTCTAAGGTGGCGGAGGAACAAGCAACTCCATCAACAGCTTCCCTTGGTTGGGGTCCTTCAACAGACAAGGGCTGGGGTAAAGTTGAAATGCCATCTCAGACGGAGCAACAGAAAGATAGATCACCGGTCAACAAAAGCAGTTGGGGTCCTAAGGTGGCGGAGGAACAGATAACTCCATCAACGACTTCCCTTGGTTGGGGTCCTTCAACTGACAAGGGCTGGGGTAAAGTTGAAATGCCATCCCAGACAGAGCAACAGAAAGAGTCAACTGTCAAATCTTGGAGTTCGAATCATAGTCTAATCGAAGAACAGGCAAACCAACCAGCAAATTCACGAGGTTGGGATTCTCCAAAGGCTGGAGGTGGCAACGAAAGTCAGAGGCAATCCCAGTGGGGCCAGCAAAGTGGGATGCCTTTCAAGAAAAATCACCAAGAAAGTTCACGTGGTTGGGGTTCTAAGGTAGTGGAAGAACAGGTAACTCCTTCAACAACTTCCCATGGTTGGGGTGCTTCAACAGACAAGGGCTGGGGTAATGTTGAGACGGAGCAACAGAAAGAGTCAACTGTCAAGTCTTGGAGTTCTAATCATAATCTAATCGAAGAACAGGCAAACCAACCAGCAAATTCACAAGGTTGGGATTCTCCGAGGGCTGGAGGGGGCAATGAAAGTCAGAGGCAATCCCAGTGGGGACAGCAAAGTGGGATGCCTTTCAAGAAAAATCGTCATGAAAGTTCACGCGGTTGGGGTTCGTCTAATCGCACTGATGACTCCAGTGCGAGTGGTGTTTTTACTGCTACCCGGCAACGATTGGATATATTCACTTCTGAAGAGCAAGATACTCTATTGCAAGTTGAACCAATCATGCAGTGTATTAGAAGAATAATGCATCAGTCTGGGTAGCTTTCTTATTGATCTCTTCTACATTTTTGTTTTGTTTACATATTTTCTGTGCATTTTTCATTTTGTTGCCTCTTATTTTTTTATTTCCTTTTTGATTGTGAAATATTTCGCAACTTCATCTTACATTGATCTTCTGATTAGAAAACTCTTGTTTGAAGGTACAATGATGGGGATCGACTGTCAGCTGATGATCAATCATTTGTACTAGATAATGTCTTCAATTATCATCCAGACAAAGCAGTAAAAATGGGCACTGGAATCGATTATGTCATGGTTTGTCAAACTATACTGTGCTCACCTAGTCAAATCACACTTGGTTATACTCTCTAATTGCATAATAGAATGTATTTAAAAATTTTGGTAATTTTTTATATGATTCAGATGATGTGATTACTTATTGTTTATTTTATTGTTCTCAAGCTATTCACGTGTGGACTTCATAATGTCCGAAACAAATCTACAATTTGTCACAATTTTCTTGAGATGACTATTGTTGATGTCATTAAATTCTAGACTAATTTCTGCTCGATATTTCATTAAATTCTAGACTAATTTCCGTGTAGCAAATATAAACTTACAGTTAGGCACACCGTGCAATTGGTTTGTGAAAAACACACTAAGACAGGAAGCTGAATCCGTAACATCCCACATAATTCAAACAAGGATAAAAAATCAAATTGGATGTGGGTATCATTAGTTACATGTAACAGCAATTGTGTCATGTCAGCCCTTTATTTATTTATTTTTTATTTTTCTAGGAGGTTGGAGCAAGGGATTGTGTGTTGTGATTGCATCTTTTGTTATAATTCATGCATCACTTCTTCCTCATTGTTCAAGAAATTTCTATTGTTTGGAGAAAGGAATTTGAGACGATGAAATCTGTTCAATATGCACTGAGAACTGACTATGTGAAGCTCATGCAATCTCAACCTGCACTTTAGTATACGATCTTGTTTTGTTTTCATAATACTATGAGACATTGGAACCTCTTTTCTTACAATTTAAAAATCTATCTTTAATGGTTGTCTCCAAATCAGAAAATCAGGATAATTTTTTCAGGCTCTGTTTGGAGATTAATTCTCCTCGTGATAGTATTTTCATACACTAGTAGTGGAAATCCTAACCCAGCTTAGTAGAATTAAATATATGTTGTCATAAAGAATAATCTAGGCTTCAATAGTTTTACAATGTTTTAGGGGATATGAACAAGTAAGGAGTGGAAGAGAGATGGTTAAACCTGGGGTGGTACACTGAAAAAACATGTTAATGGTGGAGTATCCAGTTTGGTTGTTTAGATTTCTGCTTGAATGCTGGACCCAAATTTAGAATAACCTTACTCCCTTGTTTATCTTTAGGCTGCCAGGGTATCTACTTATTGCATGGTCTTTGCACAAGTTTTGTTACATGATGTGAAGTTCTGCACCTTTTTCCCATCGTTAATGGCGAGATTTTATTTTACAGGTTAGTAAGCACAGCAGTTTCCAGGAGAGCAGGTGCTTTTACATTGTCTCCACTGATGGTCACAAAGAAGATTTTTCCTACCGTAAGTGTTTGGATAACTTCATCAAGGGAAAGTATCCTGACATTGCTGAAACATTCATTGGAAAATACTTCAGAAAACCCCGTTCTGGAGGTAATCGCGAAAACCCCATTCCAGAGGAAAAAACCCCCATTCCAGAGGAAACCGCAATGTCCTGATATTACTTAAATACATATATTCCTGTCATATACTGTTTTGATTTGTATATAGAATGCAGATGTTTATGAATGTTAGGTTATCTTGCAGCCAAAAATATACTTACGCAGGGTTCCATATGAACATCTGCCCTTTTCTTTTTCATTGTCAGGGCAGTGGTTCTTAATTTTCTTGTTGGTAGTAAATTAAAATCATTTCATTTGTCGACCCACTTTATTTCTTCATGTTGCTGATCCATAGTAAAATAAATGGTGCAAGTAAAAGTTCTAAAAAAATTTACTTTTATTCTTGGAGGGAATTTCGAAACTAGCATGGTGGAAACAATTGATGGGTTGAATTTGAATAGAGATGGAAATTTATCATGTGTTATTTTTGGCTTGGTCCTTTGAGAATGATGTTAGTGTCATTCTTCCTGGAGAATGTTAATTTCCACATTATCTTATATTTAATCTACTCAGACTCTATTATAAGATGCATGTTATGCAAATTGCGTAAGGTGACCTCCAATAGGACTAATTATGGAATATATTCTGAAAAATTGTCCATCAAATTAGACAGTCCTTATGAATTTTAGTATCACAAAAAATTAGTCATCTAATGGTTGATATTTTAAATAATAAAAAAGTTAGTATTTTTTGCTGTTCGGTTTTTTCAAAAGTCAATCATTGAATCGTTGTGAGCCTAAAATTCACTATGACTAACTAATCTAACAATAAGTTTTTCACCCCAAAGAAAATTTTTTTTAGTTCCCAAACCTTGAACCTAACCCTATACCCTTAACAACGAACCCTATAAACTCTAATATTAAATCCTAAACTCTACACACAAAAGTCCTAAACCTTGAGCTCTTAAACCTTGAACCCTAAGCCTTTAAACCCTAAATCCCACCCTTAAATTCTAAACCCGAAATGTACTAAAATCATAAATCCTTGAAACCTTGAAACCTTAAATTCTAAACGGTAAAACCCTAAACCCCTAGACCTAAACCCTTAACACGTATTGGGTTTTTTTTTTTTTTTTTTTTTTTTTTTATACAAAAACATCTAGGGTTTATGAGTTTAAGGGTTTAGAATTTAGGATTCTGGATTTACAGTTTAGGATTTAATGTTTAGGGTTTAGTGTTTAGGAGCATGGTGTTAATGGTTTAGGGTTTCAGGGTTTGGGATGGAGTGGTTTCCAAATTCCTTTATTTATTTGTTAGGTCAGGTTACCTTATCGCTCATTTGGTCACTATTTTTACTGCTTATTCTTAAAAAAACCAATGTATGATATGTATTTTGACAAACTGACCGTTAAATTAAGTACATTAGTTATGTATTCCAACATTTGGTTTATGAAAGTAGTGATAAAATTTAGCACCCTAAATGACATTAATACCAAAATTTGGCATCTATGTGCTCTAATATATTAATACTACATTTGGACATTTCTCACATTTTTGATAGAAGAGAAAGTATGACATGACACAAATGGCAAGTGCCAGTTGAGGTACCAAATTTGGCACCAAATGGGTGTAATTGTTAAATTTAGCACCCAAAATGGCACCCCATTATAGCAATATTTGGCACCTCCATTTGATATGCTCTAAATGGAGTTGAAAAATTAAGTGGAATTTTTAAGAAATATATATAAATTTGCTGCCGCAATGCCATAGTGTGGGGTATAAAATTAAATAAATTTATTTTTCATCCTTCAACGAGGAAATAAGTGGCACTATGGTAAAAAATGTGAAAAAATTATTTAGAGGTGCAACTGTTAATTGCCAGCCACAAGGGCCCACTTGCAGCTCCCTAAGAGCATCTCCAATGCAAAAGTGCCATTTGAGGTGCCAAAACCAAAATTTGGCACCCCAAATGGTACCAACTAGTGCCATTTCCTAATTATAGAATCAAGGTGTTCCAATGCATAAGTGCCAAATTTTGGCACTTTCCATCTATTTGACATATTTACCCTCATGCTCCAACTAACTTCCAACTGCTTTTTCAAATTTTTTTTACAAGAACATATAAAATATTTTTTTTATTCCTTGTAATGAAAAAAATTAATATTATTAATTTTTTATCCTAATTTAATCTTTTCATTTTGAAAATTTTATTTTCTCATAGAATTAGCTAATATCATCATATATGGTTGATTACTATTTTAAGTTCGGTGACACATGGTTCTTACCCATGGTTTGTAAAACCATATATAGGACAACTATTTTGAGAGACTGACCGTCGGATTAAATATTCAACTTATATACATTATATCTGTTAAAAATCACATTGATCCAATGGTTGATTTTTCTGAACAGCAACTATGTTAAATTGTGACAATTTTCTATAGTCTTTTTTATAGTTTATTTCAAAACTGTGATATTTTAAAAAAAGTAACCGTTGGATCAACGTGATTTTTGGCAAACATGATACACATAAATAGATCATCTAATCCAACTGTTCCTTTCTCAAATTCGTTTTTTAAAATATGGATTGAATATTTTGAGAAACTGACTGTTGAATTAGATACTTTATTTATGTTTGTCATGCATGCTAAAAATTACTGTGATCTAACTGTCGGTGTCTGAAAAATATCACTGTAAAAAATTATTATAATTAGAATTATTGAAATTTTTTACAATGTGATTTTTTAAAATCTAACCGTTGGATCAATGTAATTTTTAGCATATATGATTTGCATAAGAATGATATCTAATCTAAACATTGAATTCTCTAAATATTCTACCCACATTCCTAATGTATTAAATGAAAAATAAAAAATAAAAAAGGGCATTGAAAAGCATTAAAAAAACTAAAAATGAAACCCATTTGTGGGGTTTCAAAACAGGGGTTTTGAAAAATGATGGGAAACCATAACAGGGGTTTCCCTCTCTCTCATCCCTTCTCCAGCCGAGAAAGCATAACAGGGGTTTCATCATTTAAGTCATCCCTCTCGGTCTCTCCCTCGTTCCAATCGATGATGGGAAACCATTTGTGGCTTGGTTTTTGCGGGATATTTTCCTGGTATGTTGTATTTTTTTTTTTTGCATCAGAATTCAGAAGTATGATTTTTGTTTTTTAATATATTCTTGATGTTTGTTTGATGTGAAAAATATAAGAAAATAAAATACTTCAAGAAATGGATATGGCTTTATTGTTGGGCTATGATTGTTGTTTGTTTGTTTTTGTAATTTTCTTGCATTTTCTGGATGCCAAACACCTGGTTTGCTCATTTCTTGTCAAACACAGTGTGGTTTCAATTGCCCTCGGTGGGAAATTGCTTATGTGGCACAAATGGCAGCTGCCATTTGGCGTGCCAAATTTGGCAGCCCAAGCTGCCATTGCCAAAATTTGGTATCTCCAATGGCACACCATTGGAGCAAGTTTTTTTGGTGCCAATACCAAAATTTAACATTGGCAGCTCATTTGGCACCCCCATTGGAGATGCTCTAAAGGGGATTTCTTAAATCGGAGATGCTAATATTAGGTACACTTGATGCAAAGTTGTATTAGGTGATTTTCATTAGGGCAACTGCACATCATATTTTAAAAAATCGACCACTAGATTAAATTCCTCTCTTATGAATGTAATATTCATAAAAAATCACAGTGATCCAATTGTTGGCTTTTGAAAAAATCAACAATAAAAAAATGATGACATTTTAAAGAACAAAAAATTAATAGTTTTCATTATGATATTTTTCAACAACCGACCATTGGATTATCGTGATTTTTTGCAGACATGTCATTCATAAGAGGAGAATCTAATCTAAAGGTTGGTTTTTCAAAATTAGCCATGCAGCTGCCTCAACGGAGGTCACTGGATTCAACATTGCATTTGCGTTAGGATTTGTTTCTTAAATTTTTTTGGGGGAATTGGCCAAAGGTCCTCATTTAGAAGATTTTAATGCCAAAAGTCCTCTCAAAAGATTTTTTTATACCAAAAGTCATTTTGGCATGAATTGGACAAAAATGTCCCTCCTTCCCCCAACAACCTTCAACCCCACCTCGAATCCCAAATTAGATTTCACTACATCGGACGTCGGATTTCAATACACCGGAACCGAACTTTACTTCGTTGAAGCTGAATTTTACTAAACTGGAAACATATTTCACTACGCCGGAAATGCATTTCACCACGCCGGAACCGGAATTCACTATGCCGAAAATGCATTTCACTATGTCGGAAAACACATTTCACTATACTGGAAACGCGTTTCATTAAGTTGGAAATTCATTTCACTATGCTGGACGCTGGATTTCACTACGTATTTTTTTAGAAATTTTAATGAATTTTTAATGAATTTCACTACGTTTATTAATGTTGAGTGTATAACTATTGAATCTCACTACACGACAGACAAACAAAGAATAAAAAAAGACATCGTGACACTAAAAACGTTTGGTACGGTTTTGGAATCCTAACACTCTGTTCATTTTGGAGAGAATCCGTTTACTAGTTCAACCTTTTGAAGAGAATCTGTTGGTACAATGATGTACTCTGCCACTAGAGAATGGATTGATAATAATGTCTCCCTCATTGTAATCCGCATGCTTAGATTGAATTACCACTCCTACTTCAAATATTGTGACAGCCTGCATTGAACTTTTTTGTAAAATAGGAATAGTATTGCATTTAAAATAGCAATTACTTGCAATTTTTTTGAACTAAAGTTTGCAAAGGCACAAATTAAACCTGGTTCAACTCAAACTGGAACAAGTATAGTTTTTCTTCCTGCTTGTTCATTTTGGTTCAAAGGTATGGATTAATAGAGAGCCAAATAAGGAGTAAACACAACATAGTGGTCCAAGATTGAATCCATTTATATGCTTAGCTTCACTATACAGAGCTTTGGATGATCAGACGGACTCCAGTGCTCAAATCAAAACCTTGTTGCTCTTCTTCTATTTCTAGCTATTAAATCCAGATCGGATGGCTTCTGTGATTTTTGGCGAGCTCCGTCTTCACGTTGCATACCAAATCTTCCAAGGCTTCTGCAACTCTTTCTTCACCGGTCATGGCTTCTCCATTTCTCTCTTTCTCCATGCTCTATTTGCCATAGATTTCCACCGGTGATCTGTTGCTTCCTCCGACATGCGATGGCCTCTGGCGAACTTCAGATCTTCGGTTGATCTTTAGATCTGACAAAGATCTGGCTATGAATTTGAGTCAAAACTCTCTCCCTCTCTCCCTTTCTCTCTGTAGCTCTCCTCTATCTCTCTCCACTTCTCCCTTTTCTCTCCGCTTCTCTCTTTCTCTCTCCTCTTTCTCTGCTTCTCTTTTTCTCTCAGTTTCTGTCAATCTCTTTCGGACTCTCCTCTTTATCAGTAAAACAAAATGAAATATATGTGAAGAGGCAAGGGTAATTCCGTCCCAAAAAAAAAAGAACTAAAAAAAATGATTTTAGACAATAAAAGTTTTTAAAACAGGACTTTTAGAATAAAAAAAAAATCATATAGGAGAACTTTATGCATTAAAGAGTGCTGAAATAGGATTTAAGGTCAATTATCCCAACTTTTTTTGTTAATCCCACACCACTGCCCACGTGTTTAATTAGGAAACTTACACATGAAAAAAAAAAATAAAAAAAAAAGAGGCTTGGGGTGCATATGATGCCAGCCGAAAGGGGCACCAATGGCTCACTATAGGCTCAACCATAATTTTTTTTTGAACTCCACGTGGATATGTATTATTGTTTGGAATGAATTATGGAGGCAAATTGTGCCAGCCACATTGATCCTTGCGATTGGCTTCGGTACCTTTGGAATATCGGGATTTGATGCTCATATCGAAATTAGGTTTTTGAAAAAGAAAAGGAACCCCTACCTTATTTTTAAGGAATAAGGAAACCTTAAAAAATATTTTATTTTATTCAAAACAAAATAACTTTATATTTTTGGAAAAGCTTGTTTAATGAATCAAAGATGGATTCGGGACTAGATTATGACATGGGAAAGTTCCGAGAACATTCTTATAAGCACCCACTTCACCCTAATTAAAGGTCTCTTAATTTACTTAGGCTATTTAAAGTCTTATTCACACATAACTCCTAACTAACTAAAACATTTAATAAAAATGAAATTCAAACAAATCCTAAATACTTAGGACACTTAGTATCCCAGGGTGGACTTGCACTCTATTAGCGCCAATGTATTTTACTGGTTTCCTAGTAAGTTTCAAAGTTGTAACATCCCAACCTGACATTTGTACTAATCCTTCCGGATAGGTTTTTATGCTCATCTATATTTCCTCATGAGAGACAAAGAATATATATATATATTATAATAATAATAATAATAATAATAATAATAATAATATGAAATGACGTGTGCATACGTTATTGTAGACACCTCATTTTTACTAATAATTTTATTATATGTTTTTGCAAATGATCAGCTTGAAAAGTGGGTTGTTTGGTGGAGAATTGGACTTGTAAAAATCAAATTATCCAAATTATCATTTTCAGGGAAAATGGATAATTCATCATTTCATGTGTGCATTTGAATTGGAATCAATCCATTTGCATTGCATTTGACTTTTGAGGTGTCTTAGAGTATCCCTGTAAATTTTCATATCATTCTGATGAGAACTCGATAGGTAATTAGGGTTTTTGCGACTTGAGGGGCATTTTTGTCATTTTTCTCGTATAATTTCCGAATGACCTCCGAATTCGAAACGGATTGTTTCATGAAGTTTATATGAATGTAAAGAGTGTATTTAGAGGGTTAATTGAACTTTTGAATGGTTGTGATAGATTCACCCAACATCGATCATGCGGGCAGGAATGAGCCGAACTAAAATTTCATCCAAATTTATCGTGAATTGGTCATTTTCACCAAAATCAAAGATCTTCAAAATGTGTTTTCAAGTATCAATTTCATAATAAAATCATATTTTTTAGAAGTGGATCAAGCTTAATTGGCCAATTTTACAAAACAGAGGATGGTCATGTGACCTATTTTGGCACAACTGGGCCAATTGGCTAGTTTTTTTTTATTAAAATCCTTGACCATGGTCAAGTATTTTTGACCCAAAACCCTTATAGGAATGAAGATGATCAAAACACTGTCGTTTTGGCTTTTGAATCATTGGATTTGGACTGAAAATGAGCAAGACAGAGCCAAAATTCGAAAATCGCTTGAAAATAGGACAGATTAGGGGAGGTCACACTTGGTGACCGTTCAAGCTAGGACGGCTAGCCGTCCAGGCTAGGACCGCCATCAGGATGACCGAGCTCATTTTATGGATTTTGAAAGTTTGGGACTCTATCACCTATTTTATCCGACTTGGTTTGATTTTTTTGAATTAATTCGAAGATAATTCAGTCCGAGGAGCCTAGGATGACTCATTCTTAGCCTTAGGATGATTTTAGATGAATTAATCTCAACTATTCATGGTTTTTTTTACCTTAACTCTATAAATATACCTTGATAGAGTTGGAGGAGAGAGGAGAGAGGCTACTACGTTTTTAGTTCATCATTTTGAGAGAGAACCAGAGCCAAAAAAAGGAGAGAGAAGAGGAATTCAGAGCTTGAAGCTTGAAGGAGGTTTGCCAAGAAGGAAGAAGAAGGGTAAGTGTTTTATCCTAGCTTCTTTTATTTGATTTTCATGTAAATTTTCCATGTTATGGTAGAACCTAGTTCATCTTCGTATGAGATGAACTAATTTCCATTTTTTATGAGTTTATTATGCATGTTAGAATAACTTTTTATTTTATTATGTATGATAGGGTAGTAGTAGTACAGGTTTGATCATATTATTTGTTTAATACCTTTGCATGATTAGAGTAGGATGTGTTTTTTATATAGGACAGTAATATATTCATATGTTTAGGAGCATATAGGTTTGATTAAGTAGTCTTTTGTTATGATTTTATGTATGTGAACATGCCTAGAGTAAGTGTTAATATGTTTACATATTATTGAAATCTTGTGGTGATCATTTGATGATCATATGATATTAATAGTTATGTAAGTGTGTTGATTCATTATTTTTCGACATGTGATGAGTCTTGAGTCATTCTTTGTCATACTTTTATGATTATTTAAACACTCGACATGGATTTGATGGTTTGAATATATGAACTGTGTACGAGGGAGCGTACGAAGGTAAGATCCTCCTATTGTGTTTAGAATAATTGTTTAAGCATGTTTTTTGGTTTTTAATGTGTTTTTGTATAGTTTTCTAGTTGATGCATGTTAGATTATGTGTTAGGATTTTTTATTCATTGTTTTAAAGTGGATTAATCATGCTAATTAAATCTCACAAAGTCAAGGTTCAAATCTGTCCAGATTTGAACATGGACTTCAATGACGTTTAAATAGCATTTTTAAGCCACGATTTAATGTACATTTTGTAGATTAAATTCATACATTTTGTTAGTATGCATATTAGGATGTTTATTTGTTATTTTCCATGGATTAATAATGATTTTTTAGGCTATTTTTAAGCATGTATTCAAATCTGTCCAGATTTGAATATATGTTTTAAAATGGCTTAATTATCATTCTTAAGCCTGTTTTTGTATGATTTTCATAGTTCATCTTGTAATATATTAATATAGGATGCATGCTAGGACATTATCAGATTTTTTATTATTTTTTTAAAGATTTTTAGAATATTTTAAAGTCCACATTCAAATCTGTCCAGGTTTGTTTATGCCTTTAAATTATTCTAAAAATCATTTTTAGGATCAAATCCAACTTAGAAACATGCCTAAGTTCACATAGTTAAATTAGTATGCATTAGGAGCATTTTTCATGCATTAGTAGAATTGATTTCATGCATATTTGCTTATTTTATTTAAATTCCGGCATGCATTGCATTAGTGTTTTAGGCTTTTAGACTAACTTTAGGGGTTAGTTAGGGACCCTAGGATTAGAAAGGTCACTTGACCTTCCATAGGACTGTCCTTTGTTGTAAGAGTCGCATGCGAATTCAAATATTTTATCGAGTTTAAGAGTCTATCTTCGAGAGAGATTTAAAAAATGATTTTTATTGGAAATAATTGATTTATTAAACGGTTTCCCCATGAAATGGGAGTCTTTTAAAAGGATTTGTATTGAAAATAATTTCTTTGAAAAAGAAATGATTTTGGAATGAAATTCCACGGATAATGATTGATTTGAAAAGGAAGTTTAAATTGAGGTTTGCTTCCAAAAGATAAGTTTTATCTTTTAAAATTCTAATTACATTGGAAATCTTTTAATCTAACTGTTTTGTAAAACAATTTCAAATGGATAAAAACTCAGGAAGATAGAGTCTTGGATAAAGTTAAATACTTTCAAATGATGTGATTTATTACAATAGGAGAGTCCTAGGGTGGTCGAACTACGTGAACTTTGATACTTGCTAGGTAACACTAGTAGGTTACGTAGGCACCAATAGAGCTAAAGTCCGCCCTAGGATGCTAGTTGGGTGTCCTAGGTTTCTAGGGTTTGGTTGTATATTATTTTTTATTATTATTAATATAGATTATTGCATTTATATCACTATTTTGTTGGTTAATTAGATTATTTTAGATTGTTTGCATTAAGATTTTAAATAGCCCAAATAAATTAGAAGTCTTTTAATTAGGGCGAGGTGGGTGCCTACAAGTAAGAACTTAGAACCTTCCCATGTCGTAACCTAGCCCCCTGATCCATCGGTTCGTAAACTGTCTTTCCATTAAATGGAGTTTGTTTTGTTTTATTGAAAATAAAATATTTTTATAGTTTCCTCATTCCTTAAAAATAAGGTGGCGACTCCTTTGTTTTTCAAAAATCCTAAATCACGCACAGTGATGACGTGGACACAGCAAAATAGCATGCCCGACGTTCGGGGAGCTGGTTCATAGAACTGGCGACTCCGCCGGGGAATATCGAGGGCTAAACTTCATTGATTTAATTGGGCTATTTAATTTCTTAAATTAATTAAAATCAACCACTTGCATTTGTGTGACTGCATATCATATTAGTTGTATTAGCTGCATGTCATTGTGTGATAGGACGATGTTGCCTTGCCAAAAGATAGTCTAGTCTTGATCCCCGTCTCCACTCGACACTAGGACAATCATAATGAAACTATCAACCTATTGTCAAGTACCCCTCGGGGTATATCAAAGACCAATCACATACTATTGGACCCACGCGGCACGCCATGTGTCACATGTGGATAGGTATATGTATTGGTCTACAATAGGAACCTTTATGCCTACCCTTGCATTAGTCCATGTAGATAGCCTATAGGACACTCTACCCTCCAGTGCTTGCACACACCAGTTATGCTGCCGATTTTCTGCACACAATTGTACCGTTATGCTGTCGAAATTCCTTTTGGCACCTAACTGTACCGTTATGCTGCCGAAAATTATCTTGGCATATAATTGCGCCGTTATGCTGCCGAATTTTTTTTAGCACATAATTGCATCGTTATGCTGCCAAAATTACCCCTGTTTGATATGAGTCTTGTTTGTGAATGCTAGAAATTTTAGGGATATGGCGCCCTTAGATAAACTTTGATATTTTTGATATAGACCTTTCGTTTCGAGGATTTTGATCTTTAGAATGAAAGGACTATTTCGAAAATAGAAGATAATATCCCAAGGGTATGTACCCCTGCAATTATGTTGTTTTGGCTCGTTTTGACTAAGACCTTTGATTCAAAGAAGTTGTCCTGGGAATGAAGGACTAGTTACTTGTGTTGCCATGTGTGCTCTGTTTGATCGATCATTTTTTATTCCTCTATGGATGGTTTTGATCTATTTCCTAATTTCTAAGGAAAGTGGCCTTGAGAAATAGGGAAGTAAGTTGGAATTATGATAGGACGGTTTTCTCTTTTCTCTTTCCTTCTGTTTGGATAGCACCTTTTTGATAGTCTATCAACGTGTTTTGAGTATTGTGGACTTTTTTGTTTTCTTAAAAAACCGTCATCTCATAGTGTAGAATTCTGGCCTGGCGTTATGATTCTAGAGGGCGTCTTTTTAGTATCGAACCCCCGACTGCACCCTCGATGGCTAACGGAGAATCCAATACCACTACTTCAATGTTGAATGCTATCATGGACCGGATTGAAGCCCTGGTCCGTGAGACTGAACAGATATAGAAAATGTCCCAAGAAGTTATGGATAAACTAATTTAATGTAAGTCAGGCTAAGGAAGCCCACCTGAAAACCCAAAGACTACATCTGATCCAGCTATTCTGGTCCAAGTCGATGACAGTGTCAAGGCCCAGTCAGGGGTCCAATCTAAGCCCATCAATCTGGATGGCGAGCCCGATGGATCTAAGTTCCCTTTTGGAGATCCAATTATGTTGACAAGTAAGGTTGAAGCCTTAGAGAAAGCCCTGAAAGGAATGCGTTGGTCTGATTACATGGTTGATGTTACTTTTTATTCGCTGTTTCCTAAGGCTCGCATGCCGTTAAGCTTTAAGATACCAGAGATAGAGAAGTTTGATGGAATGGATTATCCTAAAACCCATTTAAAGATGTATGTGAGGGCGATGCAACCTCGTGGAGCTGATGATGAGTTGTTGGCTCAAATGTTTCAAGAATCATTGAAAGGATCAACTTCGAAATGGTTCTTATCTCTAGACGAGACTAAGCTGAAGACATGGGAAGATGTTTGCACTTAGTTCACTGACCATTACAAGTATAATACAGAGATTGATGTGACTCGTAGAGATCTTGAGACAACTAAACAGGAGCAGAGGGAGAGTTTTTCCGCTTTCATTTCTAGATGGAGGGCAAAAGCTTCACAGATGACCCACAGGCCTACAAATAATGAACAAGTGCAGATGGTACTGAAGAGTTTTCTTCCTATCTACAACAAGTATCTGTTCACACAATATTTCCCTAATTTTAAGGCCCTTGTTGTTGCTGGCACTCAAGTTGAAGATGCTCTGGCTAGTGGAGCTCTCAAGGCCGAAGAACCTTTCAGGAACCGCCAACACCCTTCAATCGCAAACCCAACCCTGAGGTCAATGCCATCGCCCAACCTACTCAAGCCGCCCAACCTACTCAAGCCACCCAATCAAATCGCCCATTCCAAGCTAGAGAACCTGCCCGCCAGTTCACCAATCTATACATGCCCTAGAACGTATCTTCGAGAAATTGAAGGCACGTAATCTCCTTACTCCTTTGGAACCTCGACCTCTTCCAAATCTGTTGTCCAGAAACTTTAAAGAGAATGAGTATTGTCAGTTCCACCAATCCAAAGGCCACCACACCAACTAGTGTATGCGTCTTCACCATGAAATCCAAGACCTCATTGACAAGAAAGTCATTACCCCGCCAAACCCTTCAAACCAACCAAATGTCACCAGTAATCCTCTCCCAACCCATGCTGTACCACCACCAGCTCATATCAATGCCCTGGACCATGACGACCCAAAAATTCGTCACCCAATCCGCCCATATGTCCCACTCAAGACTACCCTGACCGAAGCTTTTTACCAAACCCGATCCCAAGGCCACATTACCCCACTTATACCCCGCTTCCATAAGCCCTTTTGCCAATACCACAACATATTTGGGCATGACACAGAGAATTGCATGGTCTTAACGAAATTGGTTCAAGATCTACTTGACTATGGGAAATTGTATCAGCCTGAAGAACTTCCACAACCTGAAACTCCCAAGAAAGCTCCTAGAAGTGGATTTTTCTAGCATCAGTTGAAGAAGAGGTATTTAGCTGGAGACCCGGAGGTCGGATTGTTAGGAGAGTCGAGCGGCAAGTTTAATTTTTATGTACTCTATTCGTCAAGAAAGACTTCTGATGAACCCATCATTTCTACGGGGTGGGATGATTTACCTGCAGAAGTTGAACCTATTATTCCCTCTTCACCTGAAAAGTCAAGTCAAGACTGAAAGAATCCCATGGAAATAAGCGGATAAAATTTTTCTCCATGGAAGATGAACCAAGATCACATGATGATTGTATAAGCTATATATAAAACTTTAAATAAATGTAAATGACTTACATTGATAGCCTTAGGAGTAGGATTAATGAAGGTGCAGCCCGAAAAGATAAAGGCCTCCAAGAGAAGATCCACACTAGAAGAAGCTTCAACAAGATGAGAGAGAGGAGAGGTTGGTGGCTAGGGATTTTCATAAACCCTTTGTGATTATCTCTATATTATCTCCAGCCATCCTTTTGTGGTTATCTAATATAAGTGGAGTGTTAGGTCCCTATTAGATAACTTGTTATCTTAATTTGAATTTTAAAGTATATCATAATCAAATAACTTTAATTCAAATTTCAAATGCAATAAAGCTTGTCATCTTAATTTGAATTTTAAAGTCTATCATAATCAAATAACTTTAATTCAAATTTCAAATGCAATAATAGATAGCTTGTCATCTTAATTTGAATTTCAAATTTCAAATGCAATAATCTTCTTAATTACACATAGACCCTTAAATAATAACCTTTATTATTTAAGTCATTTATAATTAACTTTTAATTATAAATATACCATCTCTTATCTTTTAAATGAAGCTACCAACTATATGTGTGTGACCTCTTAGGTTCACAACAACCTAGTAGTAGGAATTAGGATAATAAATTATCCTTCAAATAAAACAACTTTTATTTTAGGTTCTAAAATTAGAACTCTTCTAATTTTCCCTTCAAGAAATAATTCTTTCGGGCCTTTACTAATCCTGAGTGACATCTGGCAATATGTCAAGACACACCCTAGGTTGTGTAAAGCTTTATCATAACACAGTGAACCTTATGATTACAATTTTAAGATGCAATTCAATCCTTCCATCAAACAATGTTTTAGTTAAATTACTTGAGTATAGGATAATATGTCAAAACCCTTTTGCCAATACCACAACATATTTGGGCATGACACAGAGAATTGCATGGTCTTAGGGAAATTGGTTCAAGATCTACTTGACTATGAGAAATTGTATAAGCCTGAAGAACTTTTACAACCTGAAACTCCCAAGAAAGCTCCTAGAAGTGGATTTTTCCAGCATCAGTTGAAGAAGAGGTATTTAGCTGGAGACCCGGAGGTCGGATTGTTAGGAGAGTCGAGCGGCAAGTTTAATTTTTATGTACTCTATTCGTCAAGAAAGACTTCTGATGAACCCATCATTCCTACGGGGTGGGATGATTTACCTGTAGAAGTTGAACCTATTATTCCCTCTTCACTTGAAAAGTCAAGTCAAGACATCATGCGGGAACATTTCAAGTGTTAGACTTTTGGGGTGGGCTTTGGCCCAATCCATATCCGCCCATTGTGGGCAGGAGGTCCAACCTGATTTGAAATCCCATTTGCATGGGATAGGGATAAGTCCCTTATTCAAATAGACTCTAATCCTATTATGATGGGATGTGTTCAAAAAGGATGATAACTCCCTTATCATTATAAGGGATCAGCCATCACAATTGTAGGTACTGTTCTCCCTACGTAGGTGTTCTTCCTCCCATTACTCTCTCTCACTCTCTCACTAGAACTCTCTTTTGGAGAATCACCATTGGAGCTCCTCGGACGTGGGTTCGTGAACGGATTGGGAATAGCTCGCTGTGGTTATTTTCTAGACTGTGAGGACAGAGGAACGTGCACAGAGGCTCGTAACAACAGGATGTTGGCATCTGCATCGGGTTTATTCTGCATTAAGGTTAGTGACCTTCCTAACCCGATATATTAATTGCATGTGTGCTAAATGTGTTGTATGAACACTTGCACATACATCGTACATCAAGAATAGAATCTCTTCAGTCGCCAAGGTCACTGGGGAAAATGAAGAGATTGTTTATTGTGCTATTTACCCCAGGCTTCCATGGGTCGATTCCCATAAATGGCCTAGTTCTGCCTTTACATCCACCATTGCTAAAGATTTGATCAGCTTGATCGAGTGGAAAGATCTCATGAGCACACCTGAGACCATAAAGAATTTGTGGGCTAGTGACGGTGAAGAAGTAGACCATTTGACTCGAGGCGGGCGCCATTTCAAACCAACTCATTTAGAAGCTAGTAACCCATTGGGAGAATTAGAGAAGGGTCGCGACCGGAGGTCGTAGAAGAAAATGAAGAGATACTAAAGCAGTTGAAGAGAACACAGACTAACATCATTATTTGGGGATTGCTTTTGGCTTCGCAGAAACATCGGCAGACAGTTCTCCATTTGCTTAATCAAGTGCAAGTCCCTATTGATACGTCTCCTGAAAGTTTGGTAGGTTTGGTGAATCCAGTTCATCACAGACCATTTATCTCATTTACTGAATCTGATCTACCCAAGAGTGGGGCTAGTCATCTGCAAGCTCTGTATATCACAGTGGATGTCATGGGAAAGAGAGTTCCTTCAGTCTTGGTTGACAACGGGTCGGCATTGAATGTATGACCTCTCAGTACTACTACCACATTGGGAATAGAGCCATATGAGTTCTTACCATCAAGACAGACCGTCAAAGCTTATGACAATACTCGCAGAGAAGTTGTGGGAATGGTGACCCTTCCAATTGTTATCGAGCTAGTGGAATTCAAAGTCAATTTTTAGATCCTGGATGTACCAGCCAGCTTCAATTTGCTTCTGGGAAGGCTGTGAATTCATCCAACCGGGGCTGTACCGTCATCACTTCACCAGAAGATCAGTTTCCACATTAGGGATCAGTGGTCACTCTGAAGGGAGATATGGAGATGAACCGAAATAGTTGAGTGTCTGTTTGTGAGATCAATCAGGAACCGTCAGAGGTGTTACTGTCAGGGTTCGAATACGTACAGGTTATTGAAGGAGAGCCCGAACAGAAAGAGTTGATATCTCTTGATTATGATCCTTATGGGAATTTGCATATAGGACATGTTATGAAAGGAATGGGATTCTTCCCTAGAATGGGATTAGGCCGAAGATTACAAGGCATCTCCGAAGCTCTAAAATACCTGTCTGCTATCTATCCTTATGGGTTGGGCTACAAGCTTACTAAGGAAGATGAAAAGAAAATGGTTCAGAAGAAAAAAGAGAAAGACTTGGCAAAAGCGAAAGGACGAACCCCCGATTCAACCTTTAAGCCGTATAGACCAACTTTGAATGGACTTTCACCAAGGAAGGTGATGATTTTCCGTACTGTGGTTTTCCTGAACCATACTACCTTGAGAGTCAGAAGGTTTGTGTACCTGAGTTCGAGATTTTCTTTGACACTGAATGGTGCCCTCTCACTGCTGCAGTGACTGATGATGATGAAGCTTGTAAAGAAGAGAAGGATTGGGTTGAAGACCTTGATGCTGATGCCATGGCAAACATGTTCGAGCAGGCGGTTCTGTGTCTTGAAGTGCATACTTATGAAGCCGAGGCGATCTATCAAATTGAACCTACGACCTCGCCCTTATTCAACTGGGGCTATGAAGACTACTTTTTTATCTGCGATTGTGAGGAGATCGAGTCACTTCCACCTGATGATAACTTGTAGGTGTTTTTAGTAGAATAGGATTTCCCTGCTTTTCTGTTTTAAAAAATAGTAGCATAGGATTTTCTTGTTTTTAATAAAAACCTCAACCTCATTTAAGGGGGTGCGAGTGATAGTTTGATTCGTCTTCTGTGTCTTGTTATGCAACTTTCAATCAATAAAAGAAATATTAATTCTCTATTCATTTCTCTTGCAGTGTCTCATTTTTATCATCTTTGGATTTATATGGCATGAATATAGACCCGCGAGAGGATGTTCCTCCTGAGCTCGACGAGCAATATGGAAAGGAGCACGCTCAATCTAACACGGATGAATTAATTTCAATCAATTTAGGGACGGATGAATCACCTAAAATAATTAAAATTGGATCAACATTGTCACCGCAAGAGAGAGAATCTTTGGTAGATGTTTTGAAAAAGAACATCGAGGCTTTCTCATGGTCGTACCAAGACATGCCAGGCATTGACCTTGATATTGTACAACATTTCATTCCCACTACTCCGAATGTTAAGCCAGTCAAACAAAAGCTGCGAAGAATGAAGCCATAATGGGCTTTGAAAATTAGAGATGAAGTGATCAAGCAGATGAATACCGGATTTTACAAGTGGTGGAGTACTCAGAATGGCTAGCCAACATTGTTCCAGTACCTAAGAAAGATGGGAAAGTGCGAATGTGTGTTGATTTCAGAGATCTCAATAAGGCGTGTCCTAAAGATGATTTCCCTTTGCCATATATAGACGTCCTAGTAGATAATACTACTGGCCATGCACTCTTGTCTTTCATGGATGGTTTTTCAGGTTATAACCAGATCAAGATGGCTTCCCAGGACATAGAAAAAATGGCTTTCATTACACAATGGGGAACATTTTGTTATCGGGTTATGCCCTTCGGCCTTAAGAATGCTGGTACTACATACCAAAGGATGACTACCACATTGCTGCATGATTTGATTCATAAAGAGGTGGAAGTGTATGTAGATGATATGATCGTGAAGTCTATAGATAGGAAATGACATTTAGCCGCTCTGAAGAAGAATAAGCAGCGGTTAAACCCCCAGAAATGTGCTTTTGGAGTGACTGCTGGAAAGCTGCTCGGTTTCATGATCACGCAGAGAGGGATAGAAGTAGATCCGGGGAAGATCAAAGCCATCATGAAGATGCAACCACCAAAGACAGAAAAAGAAATTCGAGGATTCTTGGGAAGGATTCAGTTCATTAGCCGTTTCATAGCCCAGTTGACAACTATCTGCGAGCCGATTTTCAAACTGCTAAAGAAGAACGTACCGACTAAGTGGAATAATGAATGTCAAAAGGTATTTGAGCAACCCACCAATATTGGTTACCCCGTGACAAGGTGAACCGTTGTTACTCTATTTGACGGTTACCGAAACCGCGATGGGAGCCATGTTAGCTCAATATCTCGAATTGTCGTTTAAAGAGAATGCCATCTACTACCTCAGCAAGAAGATGACGGATTACGAAATTGTTAGAAGTATGCCCTAAAACCAATCCTAAAGGGTATATTAAGTTTCATATTATCTATATATGGAAGGTATAACTTATCTAATATGTTTTAAACATATATGATAAGGTCCATGAATAAATGATAAGAGAAATATGCATCTCAAAGAGTTGAGATAGAGAGACTGATATTTCTCATATACATCTATTCTAAAAGAGTTCCTACTCAAAGGTTTATTAAAGTGGATGTTTAATTAACCGTATGAAGAGTAGCACAGATTTAAACCAACTCATAT
>JAESVK010000691.1:0-11487 GCA_017140935.1 Hamamelis virginiana | reverse complement strand
ACCAATAAGAACCATTGCATAATTATATAATTGCAATCACAGATGTACAATTATATGATATTATATTTAGCGATAGTGTGCGGTAAAACCTTCACAACTATGCAATCACATAATACAAATAGAGGGATGTTTATAAAATAGGATTGTATAATGAATCCAACTTCATCCTCACCCAAGCTTGGAGTATTAGCTACACATCAATGGAGGAGAATATCCTTTATCCATGACAAGCTTTAAGGGTTCACGGGATGGAAAACGGAAATAAAGACAGTAATTAAATGACTGAAGAAATAAGAAAAATGGCAGAAATAAATAAAGAAAAGTGCTTAAGTAAATAAAGAAAATGACAGAAAAAGTAAAGAACAGTTCTCAAGTGAGAACTGAGCCATGCATAAAAAGGAAAATAACAGAAACGTAAAGTGCTGAAAATAAAGACTGAATATTAAAGAACAATCCTCAAGTGAGAATTGAGCCAGGCATTGAAAGAAAAATTGCAGAATTGGAAATTGCTGAAAACTTAAACTGCCGAATAAAATGCGAAAATAAACTGTAACTTGAATTAAAATAGCAGAGTAATGATTCAGAGCATAAGTCATGAACCCTCAAAACGTCGTCGTTACACTTCTATTTATAGAAGGAAAAGGAAAAAGACCAAAGGGCCCTCAAAATATCTAAAAATATCTATTATGCCCGCAGCCGCCTATGGCTATCGATAGCGAAGGTGCGCTATCGATAGAGGCGCTATCGATAGCGCATCTTGGCTATCGAAAGTAAAGGTCAAATTTTGACTTTTCTTGCAGAGTCTCAACGTCTGCTCTTTTGTACTTCGCCCGGTTGCTGCGGATTCTTCTGAATGCTCTTTTGATTCGAGATGCTCTTCACGGCTTCATCGGTGACGACTTTATTTAATTTAATCTGCACAAATTTCTTGAAACATAGATTTAAACCCAATTGTACAGATTTTTATATAAAACGCTATTTATTAAACATTTATATATATAAGAGAACATAGTAATACCATAGTTGAATGGTATGATTGTGGTACAATCACACTCCCCAACTTAGGTTTTGCTAGTCTCTTAGCAAAAAGCTAAACCTTTAAAACTAGAATTTGAAAAGCCACTTTCGCAGGGAAACGCGATTGCATTTAGCGTATGCAACAAGCCTTTTAAACCACTAAGTTACCCTTCGTGGACGAGTGAAGTCTCGTGAGAGTTTGCAGAAATGATACTCACAAACATGAATAAATAAAAGAATTGTTTGAGAAAGAATTTTAACAATATACTATATACACAGTAGGAGTTTCATCCATAGATATATCGCTATTCATAATTGAACATTTATAATACAAGAAATGCTATCTTTAACAGGAAATTAGCAAGTATTCAATGTGTAGTGAGGATGAACTTTGATAAAATCAAAATACTGTAATAAGAGTACGAGAATTAACCCATAATTAGTTTCAACTTCAAAATCCTCACTGCTGGTCACTCGCAAAAGATGTTCACTCTGAAAAGGTTAGTAACCCAGAGTTCCCAAATGGAAATATACAAGTATAAAACTTATACATTAAGCTCTAATTAATGACCAAAGAGAGATGAAATAACAAAGTTATATATGCAGAGATGCAATTCATACATAAATAAAACTTAAATAAACAAGTAATCACAAGAGAATAATGCACAATATTTTTTAAAATCAAAAAGGTCTTTATAGGCTTGTAATATTTTTGGTTGTAACAGAAAGAGTTGAAGACTGCAAAATTAGGATGGTTGTAATTTGTTCAGGTTACTACCCTAACCATCCTAAATACCTAAACTAACCCTGACAACAACTTTAAAAAGTTTTAACCAAAAAGAAACAAAGAAATTTTCAAAAAGAAACAACTGTCCAAGCTCAAAACTGAGCATCATCTCTCATCACTGCTCATCCCCAGGCGGGATGTCAAATCTCGGATCGGGCTGTGGCTCATAGAATAACGCGCGGTCGGCCTCAGAAATCGGCTCGCCGTCCATACGACGCCACATAACCCGGAGCTGCGCAGAGTGCCTCTCCATCATAGCAGCCTGTCGGTCGAGCTGAGCTGTCTGTCTGTCAAGCTGAGCTGACTGCCTCTGCTGGATGTGCATCATAGATCGCAGTCCCTCCAGGACCTGATGAAACAAACCCTGGGAGCTGGCAGATGGCATGTCTGGCATAGGAGGAGCAGCTGGAGTAGGAGCTGGAGCTGGAGTAGGAGCTGGCTCTGATGGACCGGCGGTCTCAGCACTTGGCCTCTTCGGCCGAGCTGCTATACTCCGAGCTAATGTAGTAGGGGTAATAGGACCCTCGCCCCAGCGCAGTGGCTCATCAGAGACAACACCCGCACCCAATGCAAACGCTGTAATCATCTGGGGGTACGGCATGTTGCTCCGTGGCTGTGTGGCTATGAATGTGCAAATCTCGCTGAAGATCAACGCTGCGATGTCAATGGGGTGGTCGCTCAAGAACTCCAGCAGCAGCCTAACAGACTCAACCGGTATCTGAGAATCCGTGCCTCTCGCCCGCAGGTTGCAGTAAAGCAGCTTATTCATAGCTGCGTATGATGGATGCATGTTCCCGGTCGTGAAGTTCATACCGTCGAATAAATCCCGGTCCACGCATACTGCATCAGCACACTGACTCTCTGTCAGCTCTAAATAGGTGCTCTCTGCCTCTGACGATGACGGACGCTCGTACCCCAGATAGGTAGCGATGTCGTCCGGAGTAAATCTGATAATGCGGCCTCCAACCTCGGCCTGCAGGGTCTGAGTCTGGTCCTCGGCCATATGGGCTGTCGTGTAGAAATGACGTACGATGCTGGCCATATACCCTCCACCCTTCCTCAGCCAGGTACTGAGGTGTCTGTCCTGTAAAATCTCTACCAGTAAGCCCTCGTATCTGAAGGCCTTCGGATCCACATATCTCTCGACGTTGAAGTTCCTCGCCGATAGGATCACTGGCCATGGTCTCGCAGCTCGCCGAGTCGGTACTCTCCTCGACCCGGTCTCAGTCTCAGCATAGCTCTCGAACTCGCGCGGCATGCGCGGCTCTCCAGTCTCGCCAATATCTGGCTGCTCAAATATGTACTCCTCCTCCACAAACTGTGAACCAGATGGAGGAGCACTATCTCGTGGCTGCTGAGCAGACGACTGACCTCTGGCAGATGGTCTCTGTACTGGTACTGGCTGCCACTCAGACTCTGAACTATCAGAAGAATCTGGCTGTGAGCGCTGGGCCTTGCCACGCCCAGAATCTGAAGACCTCCTCGGTCTCGGCTGTGCCGGCTCCTGAAAGGCTACGCCCTTCCTGCCGGTGGTCTTTTGGCGTACCATATCTCTGTACAATTTTTTTTTTACAACCACACGGCAGCAGATATGAACATAGTCAGCAGTAGAATATTTTCAGAGATACTCGAATATATATTTTTTTTCAATAATAATAACACACAACACAGCCAGTTGATTAACCCACATGATATATTTTTTTAAATCCCATCTCAAACTTCAGAACTTGCCTAACATCCAGGCTTATTTTCACAGCTCCACATATTCACAACTCCACAACTCCACATCCCAATGCAGTGTAACAAGTGTAAGGACAAGTTTCATTATTATCTAAACTCAAAAACCCAACACACTATTCTAACTTTTTACATGCAAGTATCTACGTACACTAAGGCATGCTATGACATTTTACACAAAACTAAGCCATTTTAAGAAAAATTCAATATTTTAGAATGTGAACAGGTACTCACGAAGTATGGAAGAGGAAGAAGTCGCCGAATAACCAACTGCCCTCGCCGAAATGTGATGGTCGTGCAAGAAGGCGACAAAATGGAATGAAGCAAATGCAATTTCTGATCGGTCAGAAATGCTCAAAATGGCGCGAGGATCGCAATGGAATCGATCTTGCGCGAAATGGATGGCTGGGGTGATCGGAAAGTGCGTTTGAAGGTGAAGGGACACGGCGGCAATGGAGTTTTCAGGCGAAAAGGGTGGTGAAAATGAAAGGTTTTCGCGCGGGAGAAGGAAGTTAAAACCCAAAGATCGCGATCTCTATCGATAGCGCACTGGCGCTATCGATAGCCAGTGCATTCTGCCGCTAGCTTATTATTATTATTATTTTTTTGAATTTTCAAACTCCTCTATCGATAGCGCAAGTTTGGCTATCGATAGAGAAGTCAAAATTTTGACTTTTTCAAAAATTTGGCTTATTTTGACTAAATTTTCATAGTAACTTCCTCTTTACACTAACTAAATACATAAAAGACACCTCGTTACCCATGGCTTGCTAAGTTATCGAAAAAATTGGCAACCTTTCGGCTCAAAATTGGGTACTATGGGGGTCCTAAACTCTAACAAAAATTAACACGGCACAAGACTCGAAGAAAATGGCCTTAAATCATTTTTCAAAAATGTGCACAATATTCTCAATTGATTAACAAGATATTTGCATTCTAACATACGCATGAATTGAACCTTTATGCAAGATATAACAGGAAAGCATTAACCAAAGACTATACTGAAATGATGAATATTTAAGTCCCAAAAATGATCGAATGGTTCAAAATTTGATTTAATTGTCACAAGTCTCTACTTTATAACAGGTTTTTATCAAATATTCAAATCGCCAAGTATGAAGATTTAAACCAAGTTCGTGCATGTGCAAGATTGAATACAAGCTAATCACAGTAAAGTTACAATTAATGTATCGAAAATAGACAAATAGAAATGATATAAATGAAAGAATAAACTCACATTGTAATACATGTTTATTTATCAAATTCTATACAAATAATCTTTATATAAATCACACTGGGTTAACATGTACACAAGAATGATAAATAATAATAATGAATTATTATGTATATACAAATTAAATGAACCAATAAATAAATTAATCATATACAAATGCATATACATATTAACAGAATATACAAACCCTCCCCAACTAGAAGTAAACATTGTCCTCAATGTTTGACAGAATATTACGACTAGACATGTGTGTATGAACAAGGGAATGGGTGGGTGGGACTAAGTTTCACGTCTTTAGCTAGACGTGAAATTCCTCATAAGTCAAACTGGTAGGTTGGGTCTTCCAAACTGACAGACTCAATTACCAAACCATCCTGAATGCCCTCACTATCGGTAATACCCTCGATAAAAGGCTTAAGCCTTTGTCCATTCACAAAGAAGGACACACCAGTACGAGGATTTTGAATTTCTACAGCACCGTGAGGAGTAACCCTAGTTACTATAAAAGGTCCATCCCAACGAGATCGAAGCTTACCAGGAAATAGCCTTAATTTAGAGTTAAACAGCCACACCTTCTGATTTGGTTCAAAAGATTTCCTATTGATGTGTCTGTCATGAAACTCTTTCATTTTGGCTTTAGCAATTTTGGAATTCTCGTAAGCCTCATTCCTAATCTCTTCGAGCTCATTTAACTGAAGCTTGCGGTGAGAACCCGCTTCCTTCATTTCAAAGTTAAATTTCCTAATAGCCCAAAGTGCTTTATGCTCTAACTCGACCGGGAGATGACACGGTTTGCTATAGACTAAACGGTACGGAGACATACCAATAGGGGTTTTAAAAGCAGTCCTATAGGCCCACAATGCGTCAGTTAAACGCAATGACCAATCCTTACGATCAGGCCTGACAGTTTTCTCTAAGATATGCTTAATTTCCCTATTTGAAACCTCCACTTGCCCGCTAGTCTGAGGATGGTATGGGGTTGCAACCTTGTGAGTAATCGAATATTTAGCTACGAGAGTTGCAAAGGGTCGATTATTAAAATGTGACCCTCCATCACTGATGATGGCCCTTGGAAACCCAAACCTAGAGAAAATGTTCTCTTGGAGGAAATTCAATACCACCTTGTGGTCATTGGTCCTAGTGGCTATGGCTTCTACCCATTTAGATACATAATCTACAGCCACTAGTATATATTCAAACCCATGCGAAATAGGAAAAGGTCCCATGAAGTCAATGCCCCAAACATCGAAAATTTCGACGATCAAGATAGGGTTAAGAGGCATCATATCCCTTCTAGACATAGAACCCATTCTTTGGCAGTTTTGGCAGGACTTACAGAAGTCCAATGCATCTTTGAATAGTGTGGGCCAGAAAAACCCACACTGCAAGACTTTAGCGGCAGTCTTTTTCCCGCTAAAGTGTCCTCCACATGCTAGAGTGTGGCAGAACTTCAAAACGTCTTGCATTTCACCCTCTGGAATACACCTACGTATAACCTGGTCAGCACAGTACTTAAACAGGAGAGGATCTTCCCAATAATAAAATTTTATTTGTGAAAAGAACCGATCCTTCTCTTGTTTCGACCAAAGAGATGGTACAAGGCCTGTGGCATGATAATTCACTATATGAACATACCAGGGTAAGGTAGAATGAGTGACGGCAAAAAGTTGCTCATCAGGGAAAGAATCCCTAATAGGTGTGGGGTCACTCTCTTCTTCAACTACTATCCTAGAGAGGTGGTCAGCAACAACATTCTCAGACCCTTTCTTATCCCTAATCTCAAAGTCAAATTCTTGCAATAAGAGAATCCACCTAATCAGCTTAGGCTTCGTCTCTTTTTTAGAGAGCAGGTACCGCAAGGCGGCATGATCTGAGTGCACAATGGTCTTCGATCCCCATAGATAGGATCGGAATTTATCTAGAGCAAAAACTACTGCAAGCATTTCTTTCTCAGTCGTAGTGTAATTTAACTGAGCTTCATTCAAGGTTTTGCTTGCGTAGTATATAACATAAGGGGCCTTATCTACCCTCTGACCCAACACTGCCCCCACAGCATAATCGGAGGCATCACACATTAGCTCGAAAGGAAGTGACCAATCGGGAGCTCGCATGATAGGTGCCGAGATCAACATTAAACGCAACTTATTGAAGGACTCTATACAGGCTTTATCAAAGTTAAACTCTACATCTTTAGCAAGCAGATTACACATTGGTTTTGCTATTTTACTAAAGTCTTTAATGAAACGCCTGTAAAATCCTGCATGTCCAAGGAAGGACCGGATTTGCCTAACAGTAGTAGGAGGAGGTAGTTTTGCAATTAAATCAACCTTAGCTTTGTCAACCTCTATCCCCCTACTAGAAACGATATGCCCAAGCACAATGCCCTCACGAACCATGAAATGGCTCTTCTCCTAACTAAGAACAAGATTTTTCTCACAACATCTCTTAAGCACTTTTGAGAGATTAGAGAGGCATTCATCAAAAGAATGACCGAAAACAGAAAAGTCATCCATAAACACTTCCAAATAGTCTCCTATCATATCAGAAAAGATAGAAGTCATACATCTTTGGAACGTGCTCGGGGCATTGCATAGGCCAAAAGACATACGCCTAAATGCAAATGTCCCGAATGGACAGGTGAAAGTTGTTTTCTCCTGATCCTCGGGGTAAACCGCTATTTGGTTATACCCTGAATAACCATCTAGGAAGCAATAAAAACTCTGCCCGGATAATCTCTCTAGAATTTGGTCAATATAAGGCAGAGGGAAGTGGTCTTTCCTAGTCTTAGAATTTAATTTCCTATAGTCTATACAGACTCTCCAACCAGTGGTAGCTCTTGTAGGGACTAGAATACCCTCCTCGTTAGCTATCATTGTTATCCCAGACTTCTTAGGAACCAATTGAGTAGGGAAAACCCACTCACTATCTGAAATTGGGTAAATAATACCCGCATCCAGTAGTTTCAAAACTTCCTTTTTTACAACCTCTTTCATATTGGGGTTCAACTTCCGTTGGGCATCTCTAGAAGGATTCACACCTTCCTCTAGGTGAATACGGTGCTGGCAGATTGACGGGTCTATACCCTTTAAATCAGCGACCGACCATCCTATGGCTACTCTGTGCTCTTTCAAAATAGATAACAACTTACCTTCCTGTTCTAAATTTAATGAAGATGAAATTATAACAGGCAAAGTGTCACTATTACCCAAAAATGCATACTTGAGATTAGCCGGCAGAGGCTTTAACTCAAGTTGCGGCGGAGACTCAAAAGACGTAGGAGAAGGGACACTGGCAATAGACGGAAGTGGCTCAACCCTAGGTCTCCATGGCAGTTTTTCTACAGAGTAGGTAGAATCTAAGACAAGATTCACCTCCATAAACGAGTGCTCCAAGTCATGGTCCTCGAACCCAAAGTAATTAAGACATATTTCTAACGGGTCCTTAGACAGAAGATAAGGTGTAGCTTCCTCTACCACTTTATCTATGATGTCAACAAAAGAACAATCCTCAAAGTTATGAGGTTGATTAGCTGCACTATAAACCTGCAGCCTGGTTTTCATGTTACCAAAAGACACCTTCATTATGCCAGTCCTACAATGAAGGACTGCATTAGCAGTTGCCAGAAGAGGTCGTCCTATTATAACCGGGATTTTGGGCCTAGTAATATCGACAGGCTCCATATCTAGGACAATAAAATCTGCAGGAAAGACAAACGAATCTATCTTAACCAAAACATCCAGCAGTATACCTCTAGGTACCTTAGTGGACCTATCTGCAAATTGAAGAATAGTAGGTGTGGTTTGGAGTGTTCCAAGATCCATTTTGGCGTAAATTGAATATGGAAGTATATTCACACTTGCGCCAAAATCGACTAATGCTCTATTAATGAAATGACTTCCTAAGAAGCAGGGTATAGTTGGCGTTCCAGGATCTTTTCTTTTAATTGGGGCTTGGAATTGACACACAGCACTTGCTATGTCAACAGGAGCTATGGTTTTAGACAAGTGCACGCGCTCCTTGCGTTGCTGTGTGCACATTTCCTTCAAAAATTTGGCATATGAAGGAATCTGTTTAATGGCCTCTAGGAGAGGTAAATTAATATGGACACTTTTAAACACCTCTAACATATCCGACATGCTAGCCCCTTTCTTCGCTCTCCTCTCAGGCGCAATCAGCGCGGATGGGAATGGGGCTTTCGGCACATACGATGCCAATGGATTGTCTAAAGCTGCGGGAA
Source organism: Hamamelis virginiana (assembly GCA_017140935.1). Taxonomy (NCBI): domain Eukaryota; kingdom Viridiplantae; phylum Streptophyta; class Magnoliopsida; order Saxifragales; family Hamamelidaceae; genus Hamamelis; species Hamamelis virginiana. Next base: position 2,475 of record JAESVK010000691.1, on the reverse strand, counting down.
AGTTATCCCTCGAAGCTTCAGACTCTTCTTCTATTGCAGGTTCTTTCTCTTTTTCTCTCTCTTTCTCTCTCTATCTCTCTCTCTTTCTCCCCCACTCTATTATCTACCACCTTCCCACTACGTAAGACTGTAACAGCCTTAACTTCCTCATTACAATGTGGGTTCTGAGAAGTAGAACTCTCAGCTACAAAAGCTCCCTTGGGATTGGCAACAGCCTGACTCGGGAATTTCCCTTCCTCTCTGCGACTAAATGAAGCCGCTAGTTGACCCATTTGGGTTTCTAACTTTGAAATAGATTGGGAATGGGAATGAGTGAGTTATGCTGAAGCCTCTAGACTTTTCAGGGTAGCTAGGACTTGTTCCTCAAAACCAGGCGTTCTATGAGGTTGTGGTGGTGGTTGAGTCACAGCTTGACTCTGATACTGGGGTGCAGGTGCTTGAGGAGCACCATAACTGGGGTACTGGGATTGCATCAATGGTGGTCTATAGGGTTGACTGATAGCAGGGTTACTGCTATATGGGGGTCTTGCAGGCTGACTAGGATTGGATCCTCTAGGCTGACTAGACCACTGGAAATTGGGGTGAGTCTTCCACCCAGGATTGTAAGTATTGGAATACGGGTCATTCCTAGGTGGTGCATATCCTTGAGCAGCATTAACCTGCTCTTGGACAAACTCAGGGTACTGGCCTGCCATAGGACAATATGGGGTCTCGTGAGTGGGGTCAGTGCAAATATTGCACACCAAATTGACAGGTTTCACATGGGCTTTTGAAGATTGCCCTTGTGCAGCGATTAACTGGTCAAACTTTTGAGACAGAGCCTCAACTTGTTTATTTGCCAAAACTTGGGTGTCCACATCATAAATACCGCCCTTTTTGGGAGGCGGTTTCTTCACTAACGCATCGTCACGGTTACCTAAAGACATTGAGGCCATGTGGAATGAATCCTCACTCAATGCTTCAAATAAAGCCCATATTTCATCCTCACCTTTACTTAAAATAGCTCCCCCACAGGCAGATTTCACAGTCTGCGTGTCACCCTCTATTAAACCTCTAACAAAAGACTCTATGATTTGCCACTTAGGTACATCGTGATGGGGGCATAATCTAAGAAGTTCCTTCATTCTTTCCCAGGCTTCGTGAAAAGATTCCTGTTCATGTTGGACGAAGTTTGTTATACCTCGTCGCATTTGGTGAGTTTTACCGACAGAGTAAAATCTAGACAGGAATAACTTTTGAAGTTGTTCCCAAGTAGTGATAGGGACAGGGGTTTGGAGAGTACAAAGCCAGTGTTTGGCCTTATCTTTTAAAGAAAACGGGAATAAGAACAATTTCAGGGATTCTGGATGGAACCCCTGAATTCTAATAGTCGAACAAATCCCTAAGAATTCCTGCAAATGGTCATATGGGTTCTCTCTATCTAACCCATAGAACGTAGGAAGCATCTGAATGGTAGCATGCTTAATCTCATAAATGAGATTCTCTATGTGCGGAATTTGGATACAGGAGGGTGGATTAAAACTATTGGGCATGAAGTGATCCCTAAGAGTTTTAAGACCTGGTGGTGCTTGAATATTATCCGCAGGTAACATGGCAATGTGTGCAGATGATTCAGCCATTTCTAAATGATGCAAAGGTACTGACTCACTGGACTGACTTTGAGAAGCCTTAACAGCTCTCAGAGTTCTTTCTAATTCAGAGTCTAAAGGAATTACGTTTAATGACAACGACCTTCTACCCCGCATAAAAGAGGTTTCCACAGATAATCACGGAATTCAAAAAACAAATTGTGAGCAGTTAATCTTTAGCTTTTAATTTGTTAATTTAAGCGCGCGGGAGTGAAGCTCCCAATTCCTGATTTCAGCCACCTGTAGTTAGAGAAAGAAGAAAAATGAATAATAAATAATAATTATAATATATTGATATTAACAGTATAAAAGAATATATATTAAGTAATATTAACAGTATTAATATTTACTACTTAAATTAAATCCAAATATTCTTTATAAATAAACCGTAATTCCCCGGCAACGGCGCCAAAATTTGATCGCTTCAGATGACAAGGGAGATTATTCCTTGTCAGTGATCAAGATTAATAATTTATAAAACCGCGTGACAGTTAATCTCAATTCGATTGTGACTAGTGAGCACGGGTGTCGAACCACTGGGAAATGCAGGTTTATACTAAAAGACCTTTTAGAATTAATTCAAGTGGAAAGAATATTGTCAATTAAATTGGTTGGTGGAAAATGCTCCGATTGGGTCGAAGCGAAAACGCTGTAATTTTAATAAAGCTAGTTAAAAATGCAATTAAGTTGGTGGAATGAGCGGAACTTGGGTGAGAAGCCCATTGAATATCAATTATACAATTTATGTTTATGAAATCCTCACTATAGTAATTATGTATGGTGGTTCTTCCAACTACAAGAAGGAAGTCCCAAAAAGATTATGAATACAGGACCGGCAAGTTTATCC
>JAESVK010000690.1:1307923-1322063 GCA_017140935.1 Hamamelis virginiana | reverse complement strand
AATGGGTCACACACATTAAAGCTTAAGTGATCTTCTTGAATTTGTGAGAGGGGATATTCTAATTTGTGTATGAGTTTAATCCTTATTATTAAGGGTTAATAATTAAAAGGATTAAGGATACACTAAACTAGGATAAACCTATTCTAATATGGTGTTTGGTCATGCTAGCACTAGTAACCAAACATCATTAAAAGAGGAGAGAGTCTATAAATAAGAGGGATAGGCCTAGGGTTTAATGATCCACTTCAAGAGAGCCTCATTCTCTCTCATTGCCGCCTCTCTCTCTCTCCCCCTCTCAAGCTTGCATTCTCTTCAAGAGTTGTGGAGATCAAGGAGTTCAAGGAGTCTTAGGCTTGTGTGGACTTCATTGGAGGCTTCCATATTTTTGGAGCTTGAAGCTTTGCGAGGATTCACATCAAAGGATTGGAGGACAATCATCAAAGGAACATCAAGTAAGCTTTTATTCATGTATTGTTTAATTGTTTAGATTCGTTTTATAGTTTGAGTTCAATTCTTGGATGAATACAATGGGAAAATTTTTATCGTTTACTTTCCGCTGCGTTCCCATGGCGTATTCTTTCAGGGTTTTGCTTCAACTCATTTCGTAAAATAATCAGTTGCAACAATGATAAAAGAATGTTGTTTGGATAAAGGAGGAAAAATCTTCCCTATTAAATCCATTGCCCAACCTCTGAATGCCCATGGTTTGATAATGGAATTTAATTCAATTGCTGGTCTATGATGTAGGTTGCCATGTTTTTGGCAAGCTTGACAACCCTTAGCATATTCAATGCAATCTTTGAGAATCGAAGGCCAATAAAACCCGTGTCTTCGAATCAACCATCCCATTTTAATACCAGGTTGGTGTGCACCACAAGTTCCTTCATGGACTTCACCCATTATTTTCATGGATTCTTTTAAACTTGGGCATCTAAGTAACAAACCATCAGCTCCTTTTTTGTATAATATATCATCATATAAAATATACTTAATAGCTTTAAGCCTTATTGCCCTTGTTGATTCAGCATTTGGGTTAGAAAGAAAATTATTATTGGAGTTTTCCAATCTTCTTTAATAATTTGAACTTCATTTACCTCCAGAGGTAAACCTCTATCCAATAAAGAAGGCAATATTTTCTTTTTATTTTCAAAACAAATTTCTTCTTCCCAAGGATTTTCTTTAAAACCCGAAGCAATTTGGGCTAACCTGTTAGCCTTTTCATTCATAAATCTTGGTATGTAATCGATGACTGCATCATCAAATTACATAACAAATGTACAGCACTCAAGTAATAAGGGATTAAAATGGGACTTAAGCATTTATATTCTCCTTTCACTTGGTTTACAATTAATTGAGAGTCTCCCATAACCTCAATCATTTCAGCTTTCTATTTCTTTAGTATTTCTAAACCAAATACTAAAGCTTCATATTCAGCTTGATTGTTGGTTCCATTGTATTCAAGTTTAAGACTAAACTTAGTCTTAATTCCATTAGGAGATTCAATAACAACTCCAATCCCAGAAGATTGGTTTGTCTTCGAACCATCAAACCACATTCTCCACGGAGCAAAACCAATACTAAAAGAATCAAACTCTTCTTGTTTTATATCGAGGCATGGATGATCAGCCAAAAAGTCCGCTAAGGCTTGACCTTTCACAGCTTTTTGAGGCATATAAACAAAAGTAAATTCTGTTAATTCTAGAATCCATTTTCCAATTCTAGTGTTAAGCAAAGGTCTAGATAATATATACTTTATTAAATTGAATTTCGATAGGACAATCACATTCCTTGGAAGCAGATAATATCTTAGTTTCATTGCAGCAAAATACAGTGTAAGGCACAACTTTTCAATTGAAAAATATTTGCATTCAATACAATTTAAGGCCCTACTCAAGTAATATATGGCTTGTTCTCTAAAATCATCATTATCTTGTGCTAAAAGACAGCCAATAGATTCTTCAGCTGCTGAAATATACAACTTCAAAGGTTTATCCAACCTTGGTGGCATCAAAACAGGTGGATTAATCAAATAAGTTTTGATTGCTTCAAATGCCTTCTGGTGCTCTTCATTCCAATTGTATTCATCCTCATTTCGCAGCTTCAAAAGTGAAGAGAACACTCTGAATTTTCCTGCAGAATTTGAAATGAACCTTCGAAGGAAATTTAATTGCCCTAAAAACCTTTGCAACTCTTTTTTATTAGAGGAAGGTTTTGCATTAATAATTGCTCTTGCTTTATTTGAATCTACTTCAATGCCTTTTTGTGCACTAGATAGCCTAGGAAATTTCCGGTACTGACACCAAAGGCACACTTCTGTGGATTCATTTTCAACTTGTAAAATCTCATTCTTTTAAATACTTTTTCTAAATATTCTAGATGATTTTCTATATTATTTGATTTAATAGCTATATCATCAATATAACATTCTAGAAAATCACCTATCATATCATGAAAAATAGCATTCATAGCTCTTTGATAAGTAGCTCCTGCATTCTTCAATCCAAAAGGCATTACAATCCATTCAAAAGTACCAATACTGCCAGGACATCGGAATGCAGTTTTATGGACATCTTCAGCGATATATATTTGATTATATCCTGAATGTCCATCCATAAATGACATTATTTGATGTCCAGCTACTTCATCTATCAATAAATCCACAACAGGCATCGGATATTCGTCTTTTAGAGTAGCCAAGTTAAGATTTCTAAAATCAATACAAACTCTCAATTTACCATTCTTTTTAATCACAGGAACTATGTTAGAAACCCATTCAACATACCTGGCTGTTCGGATAAAACCTGCTTTCAACAATCTTTCAATTTCTTCTTTAATCTTTGGGATGACCTTTGGGGCAAGTCTTCGAGATTCCTGCTTGAATGGTTTGAAGCCTTCCTTAATCGGCAACTTGTGCTCAACCAAAGACCTGTCTAAACCTGGCATTTCATGGTAGTCGCATGCAAAGCAATCCTTGTACTCTTTTAACACAGATATAAGCTTCTCCTTAGTTGAAATATCTAAGAAATTACTAATAAAAACTGTCTTCGAACAAGTATCACTTCCTAAATTAACTTCTAACAAAGTATCAATATTTTGCAACTTTAAATTAAAAGATTGTTCAGAAACTAGAGAAACATCATTATCAAATACAACCTTTGACTCATCATGTTCATCTTCCAGAATACCTTCATTCCATCCTACATGAACTAGTTCTTCATCCAAAAGTTTCGAATGAATGGCTTGTACAGCCACTTTTTCTAAGGCCGCATAAACAGCCTCAGTTTCTAATCTCTTAGAGAGATTAGCCATTTGATTCATCATCCATTTTTTTCGGACCACTAACTGGTCCTATGAAGTGACAAAGTGCATCTTCCCAAATTTTGTGTTCATTAACTGAAGGAATTTTACTTAAATCAACTGGACCAATGGACTCTTCATAAAGCCTAGCTTCCATTACGTTTGAAGCTACACTTAATGGTTTTCGATCAGCTTCCACCATCTCAAACTCTGCATTTTCATTTAAAAGAATTAGTTGTTGATGCATTGAAGATGGAATACATTTGTTAGCATGTATCCAATCTCTACCTAATAGTGCATTATAATTTGAATTTCCTTCAACAACAAAAAATGCTGTCATCGTTGATTTCAAACCAACAGTTAATTCGACAGGCAATATCTCCTTTGCTTTCTTTTTACTTCCAGCAAATCCAGAGATTACAACCTCTATTGGAAGCAACTTATTTTCTTCTAAATTAAGTTTTTTCAAAGTAGTAATAGGCATTATATTAACAGCTGCTCCATTATCTACTAAAATTTTATTTAGTGGGCAACCATTAATATATGCCTTTACATATAGGGGTTTTAGATGCTTAGTCATCTGAGAAGTTGGTTTTACAAATTTATAAACTTTACCATTGGCTTGAAGTTCAACTTCAGATTCCACGATTTCAGGACAGAAAACTTGAGTATCCTTAACATCTCCATCAATGCAATTGCTTTGTCCTGGTTTTGCCTCAAAAGAGATTGATAAAGTGAAAGCCATGTTGACATTTGCTTCCTCTATCATCAGATCAAATTCTTGATATTCAAGAAAGTTGATTTCTTTTGAAGTATCCATTTGAACATCATTTGGATTTTCTTCATCAATTTCCATTGCCTCCTTGCATTACTCAATGATCGAGGATAACTTGTTCTCATCGATCAATGTCATATGCTTCTCCTTTTCATCTTTCATAGTCTTCCTTTCGAACCTTGGATTGGGCTTTGAAGATTCTACACTTTTCTGAATATTTATGTTAATATTCTCTTGCATTTTGGCATACCTTCGTTGCAATCTTCTTTTTTGAGTATTGGACATAAACGGTCGGTATTCCATCTCTTGGGTTTTTGGATGTCTTAAAACATACCAATTGTCGATGGGCACCTTTGGTGGAATAACTAACTTCGGCTTACCTTGTTGACTCGAAGTCTGTTTTTCTCCTGTAAAAACACCTGCATTCTTTCCATGGTCTAGGGTACATCCTTTGAAATTAGGCTGGTTGGGATTAGGCACCTTTGGTTTATAAAATTGATTATTGTCTCTCAAACCAAAATTATGTTGATTAAAATTTGGTTTGTTAATATAACCAGGCCTAAAGTACTGAAAATTCTTTTGGTAATTCTTAGGTGGATAAAAAAGTCCATAAGAGAATTTATGATGTGGATGATTAACATATGGAGGTTTAGGATAACTTACTTTTCCTTTACCTTTCTCCCATGGCTTCACGAAATGAGTTACCTTTCCCACATATGAATTATCTTTTTCAGCCGCTCTAACATACTCTTCACCACATTTAGAACATAATTGCTTGAGAATCTCCCGATCCGGCTTTGATGCAGTTGACATCAAAGGATCTTCAAACATTGGCAATTCTGTTTCTGTTTCTGCTTTGGATCTAATTATCAAACTCTTAGATTCTGGATTATGGATTAATCTCTTCTTATTCTTCCAGGTACGAAATTCAGCATTGTGTATCTCAACAAATAATTCTTTCATTCCACTCATTCCACTCTGTGAATCTTCCGGAGTAAATTCACTCTCATTTTCTTCTAAATGAATTGACGTATTTCTTCCTCAATTCGACTTTCCTGTAACATGAATCGAATAAAAGTAATTTTGTCAATTCCAAACAGTAATGTTTTCCAATTATGGACATTTTGATTATTTTTTTCTCTTTGATCTGTATATCTTTTAAATGGGAAATGAACATCATGGAATTCAACTTCAACTTCTTGAATCGAAGTGAAATGATCATTATCAATACCCATGGATTCATCACCTTTGTCGGGGAACTTTAAATTCCCTTTTTGAATTTGTTCTTGTTTTACATTTCTAAATACAATACAATTATTTGTTGAGTGTCTCCAAGAATTATGTCATTTGCAATATTCTTTATTTCCTATTTCTTCAAAATTTGGAATTTTATGACCCTTAGGCAATTTTATGAATTGACCATTCAACATATGGTCAAAAATAGAGTCTAATTTTGAAATATCAAAAGAATATTGCCTCGAAGATTCATTCGAAGCATTTTTCTTTGCCTGGTAACTTGTTTTACTATCTATCTTTATTAATGTATCACAAGTAAATGGTGATTTGCCGATTATCTCAGCAGCATCTACCTCATAATTTGGATCATAATAATAACTCTTAAAAGACGAACTTTGTCTTTGATATTCTTCTTTTAACAAAGTTTCATATCTCGACACCTTGGTAGTTAATTCCATGAGATCCCTGAACTCTATTCCATCAAATTTCTTTCTTAACTCAAACTCTAAACCATTCTGAGCTAACTTCACAAATTCATTTTCAGGTAAGCTAATTCTGCATCTATTTTTTGCTTTCTTAAACCTATGAATAAATTGTGAAGCTTTTTCATCAGGTCTTTGTCTAAGTCTGGCTAAATCAGCCATGGAAACTTCAGGATCAGTTCTAAAAAACTGAGTGTGAAATATTTCTTCTAATTGTACCCAATTTTGAATAGAACCTGGTGGGAGATTTACATACCAAGTAAATGCATTCCCTGTTAATGAATTTGAAAACAATCTAAGTTTCAAAAAATCATTATTTCCAGCTTCACCACATTGCCCAGTGAACCTCCCAATATGCTCTATAGTTGATTGTTCTCCTTCACCAGAGAATAAAGCTAATTCTGGGACTTTATACCCTCTTGGGAATTCATATGTCCTATCAATCCAATCTGGATATGGCTTCCGATATAATGGGACCTGAATATTTCTATTAAGAGGTCCATATGTCTCTTGAATTAATTCAAGAAGTTGATTTCTAGTTGCCATAATGGGTTGATTTCCGGGTATGTTTGTATTAACATTTTGATTTTGAAGCACCCTAAAGTTTTCATTTTGACTTTGATTCACTTTGTTTCCTTCATAATCACTAGATTTTCTCCCTATCAACCCCCCGGGTTCATTGGTACTATCATACAAAGGATTTGTAAATTGATTTGAATCTAAATGATGTGAAACACTTTTATGAACATCATTATAACTAAACTTTATGGGCTGATTAGTAAATTCATCATAATGAAATTTACTATTCATTTTGTTCATTTCAGATGAACTACTACTTGGTTTATTACCATCTACAATCGTATGAAATATAAACTCATTTTGTTGAGCATTCATCACCGATTTTGACTTATTTTTATCACTAAGGCCATTTATTGGTCTTATATTCTCATTCTGGCCATAGATTGGCCTTATATACTCACTTTGGCCATAAGTTGGCCTTGCCTTTTCACTATGACCATAAATTGGCCTTGTACCTACCGACCCCCCGAGTTCCAAATTCACTTGAGGGGAACACCCAATAATGAACTTCCTGGTGAGTTCGGGACAACAGCTTGTTTCTTTTGTGAACCATTATATATCTCTTCATTTACAGAAGTACATTGTTTGTTCATAGTATTTATAATGGTTTGCTGTAATTGTTGAGTAATTTCAGCCACTATAGGCCGAAATATCTCAGAAACTTGTACTGCTGACCGCGACAGAGTTTCTGGATTAGTGTTCTGTAGATTAACTCTTTCTATACTAGCTTCAACTCTCGAGTTTTCTTCATTTTGCAATAAATTTTGATCTTCAAGAATGGCTTCAAGGCCATCTTTTGGCCTGGTCTCACCTTGATTTGAAGATTCTATTTGTTTAGATCTTCTTGTCATCATAGTAAGAAGATTTTATATTTTGCCTTAATGGTCCCACCGGGCGTGCCAAAAAAGATGTTCGCTCAGGAAATCTTCAAGGTGGCAACTGCACACGTATGGTTTGAAGTGGGGGGCGTGCCAGAAAGGTTGACCTTACACCGTTTCAAGGTAAAAGATTGGTTCGAAGTTAATCGAGCCAAAATATTATAATCAGGCAATTGTGGGAATTCGGCTTTGCCTCAATGAAGAGGACTTTTAATTAATCAAATAAGGCAAAATAATTATAAATAACTCGAAATGTAACAAGTAAAACAATACATAAAATGTTTCGAAGAAACCACATAATCATATTATTACCTCCATTTCTGGTACAGCAATTATACACTTCTGTTAAAGTCCTTCGAAGCAATCAGACAGAAGAGGATAGAAGAAAGAGGGAGAGAGATCTTAAATGAAAGGGATAGAGGGATAAGGGAGAGAGAGATCTTAGACGAAAGGAAAGAGAGTATGGGATGATAAAAGAATTCCTAAGTTAAGAGATACATTGAGGTGAGGAGAGATAAAGTAAAACTATGCATAAAGACATGCGTCTTGTGAGGTCGTGGACCTTTTGCATGGAGAGTCATTCCTCTATTTATAGACTTGAAGAATAACTGCCTTCCATCCGTATCCAATGAATGGTTTACAAGTGTCCTAAGCTTCTGAAATTTGTTTGGAACATATGTGTTTTACTAGATGAGAGAAAACTGCTTCAACCGTCTTCAATCCAATCACTGAACGACATCTGCCTAATTAACTGCTAATCCATTTGAATAAATCAATATTCTTATCTTGAATTTTCAATTCGATAACTGTTGTTTAAGTTACAAAAGAAACACACCACTAAACTGGCGGTTACAAGCAGTTATTTCAGCATTGTAATCTGATGTGCTGCACTTCATTATATGCTATTTTTTCATTAGTCCAAGGAACTGAAAACTGTCTTCTTTAAAAATATCCAACACGTATCTGCATCTTATTGGGCGGTTATTTTAATAGTAAACAGTTTCTACTACTTTTAAGTACATGTACCCGAGTGTTGGAGGAACTAATTAATACAGGGGGATTGAGAAGATATTTCTTTACTTTACCGAAAGTTTCTTGGCATTCTTCTATCCATTCAATCGGAACATTTTTCTTGAGCAGTTTGAAGATGGGTTCCCAGGTTGTGGTCAATTAGGAGATAAATATACCGATATTGTTTATTCTTCCCAAGAATCCCCTAACTTCCTTCTGTATTTGAGGAGCCAGCATGTCGATGATAGATTTTATCTTTGTCGGACCAATTCCAATTCCCTTTCGGCTGACCATAAACCTAAGCAATTTTCCAGATGTAACCCCAAACACACATTCGACTGCATTAAGTAGTAATTTGTACATTTTGAGTCTTTTAAAAAATTTCCTTAGATCCTTCAGGTATGAGTTATCATCCATGAATTTGGCAATCACATAGGCAATGTAAACTTCTATTTCTCTGTGTATCATATCACGGAAAAGATTTACCATTACTCTTTAATAGGTGGCTCCAGCATTTTTGAGACCAAATGGCATAACTATTTAGTAGAAAGTTCCTATTGAGTCATAAATAATGTTTTTTCTTGGTCTTCTTTAGCCATTTTGATCAAATTAATTGTACCTTGAGAAACCATCCATGAAAGAGAACATACCATGTCCAACTGTATTGTCCATAAGTACATCAATATGTGGTAAAGGGAAATCATCTTTAGGACTATTTCGATTTAGATCATGGTAGTCAACACACATTCTTTCTTTCCCATTTTTCTTTAACACTAGAACAATGTTGGCAATCCAGTAACAGTAAGTGGTGACTTTGATAAATCCAACTTCAAGAAGTTTCATTACTTCTTCCTTAATTTGCAAAGACCATTTGGGTTTCATTCTTTTGAGTTTTTGCTTGAGTGGTCTGGAATCTTCTTTCAAAGGAATTCTGTGTTCAACAATGTCAGTACTTTCTAGCCCCAGCATATCTTTGTTCAACCATGCAAAGATATCTTGAAATTCTTTCAAGAGTTTGTAGCAATTTGTTATAGCGATGGGGAGCAACAGTTGAATGCCATGTGTACAGAAGGGGAGCTGTTAATATTGTGCCATGTGGTGAAAGGAGAAGCCATATGAAGGAGGACACTTGTCAAGGGGAGATGAAAGAGGAAGTTATAAGATGTGTAGGGAATAAAGGCCGAGTAGTGGGGCAAAGAGGCAATTATAGTTAGTGGAAGAAGTGGACCACGATTAGAGGAAGTGTGAGTAGTGGCCGGGCTGGGAAGGTTAATGGACTTCAACCCAAAGGTGTATATAAAAAGGACCTTGCAGCAGAAAACGAGACAACAACTTCAACCAACACATTGCTGGGAGCGGAAATCCCATGAACTCGTGATAGTGTTTATGGATCATGCCACAAAAAGAAATTAAATTCGAATCCTTTAACATATATAGAAGAATCCGTACCTTTGAGATCTGCCTGGATTGATCTCAATGTATGACGAACTGCAGAAGATTGCTCGAGCTCTTCAAGCCTTCTACCGTATTCCTCCTATGCCAGAACGTGAAGAGAGAGTGGCTCTCTTTGTGCTCTCCTTTGATGGACGGCTGCCTCTAGGTGTAACACCCCACACAGGGTTACCCCTATGCGAAAATGTCACAGTGACATAAAACACCAAGCGCTTATCTTTTGAGTAATTTCTTTTTAAAATTGACACAGTTTTTCAAAATACGCGTGCGGAAGTCTTTAAATATTTTTTTCAACATCTCAACAATTAAAGATAGCGCTGAGTACTAGTTTGTATCCTGAGTACAGTCCCGTAATGTACCCAAATTCCAAAAACATCCATTTAGTTTACTGAGTTGGATAGAGTCTCATGCTGATAACGTGTCATCCTCTTAAAGAAAACACATAGCAGAAAAATAAACAAACACCAGGATTTACATGGTTCGGCAAAATTGCCTAGTCCATGGGGAGTCATTTTTATTATTGTTATTCATATTACAAGAATACAATATCTTCTTATCTCAATACATTCAGAAATATTCACATCCTTCTGTATTCTCATAGCTGTCAATAAATTTTATCATACGCCAAATATCACATAAATAAATCATCATATCTGTAATTCATATATATATATATATTACAGAATATATCCATCACTTTTTCACAATAAATAATTTTACTGTACCTGCATGCTTTATGCATATGACAGATATATGATGCAATGCTCATGCAATCATACCTGTCCTTTTCTCTGTTCTGCTTTTCTTGCAAAACCTCAACCATTCACACTGATGGTAACCTTATTTTAGGATTCACCATTTCACCATTTCATCATAACAGATGGCTACCTCATTTTTAAGGTACTCAACCATTTCTCTGTCCTGCTTTTCCTGCAAAACATCAACCATTCACATAACAGATGGCTACCTCATTTTTAAGGTACTCAACCATCTTAACCACAACAGCATCCCCGCCTTTTTAGGATGTATATCACCCAGTCCCCACCTTTTTAGGACCTACCGCGATTGTCACTCATTGACAAGAGGATTTACGTGCTGTTTTTAGCAAGGGTGATATATTAATGCACTAACCATTCTCAGGATCTTTTGTCCATAGCATCCCCGCCTTTTTAGGATGTATATCACCCAGTCCCCGCCTTTTTAGGACCTACCGCGATTGTCACTCATTGACAAGAGGATTTACGTACTGTTTTTAGCATGGGTGATATATTAGTGCACTAACTGTTTCCAGGATCTTTTGTCCATCGGTGGTATCTCAACTCCACAGTTACAAAAATAATCATAAATGCATATGATTTTCTATGCAATATATTTCACATGTAACTGTGTCTCATGCCAGATGCAATTATGCAATACATATGGCATACATCTCATATCAACAATTCATGTATGGCAATCATGCATACATTTCATAGTATATTAACTCAACATATATCTCATATCAACTGTTATATCAGTGATATACAAATAAATCATTCTGCTCACTCAACTTGAGCCACCACATGTAACTGTGCCACTGTAACACCCCGTACTTCTCCAAGTAACAATATTGTCCGCTTTGCTTGCACGCGTAACATGCGCGCCCATATACGCATATTCACATGACAAGTGTACGGTTTTATTTTCTCAAAACACATTGTTACTATGAGATGTATGGAATTTACTGTTAAACCCAGTCACTTTCTCATAACATCATCACCACATGCCATATGCCAATTTTATGTGCAATAATTATGGCAATCATCATATGTATGTATTTTATACATAACAATTAACATGCTTCATCATTTTATTCATAATAATAACAGCATGTTATAAACTTTACAAATATCACATGCATATATTAACAGTTTATATATATGCCAATATAATTTCCATAACTTGTATTTCCAAGGTCTTTCACTAATCATCATGATTTTATAAAAATCAATTATTCATGAAAATTAACTATTTTCCAAAGACTCACAATTTGGAAGATAGTTAATTTTCTATCCACATGTATTTTCTATACAATAATCCATTCTTTTTGGCCAACTTTGCACACATATATCTCCTTCGTTACTCATCCGATTTGGATGATTCAAGATGTTATAGAATCTGTGTGATATAAGCTTTCAAAATATCATGGTGGTGTATAACACCTCCCATCCGAACATATTTAAAAATGATGCCCAAGTAGGCTCGTTAATAAAATTTCCGATTTTTCGGCAACTTCGGTTCTCAATTTCTCTCACAATTCACATCCAATTGAAGTGATTCAAAGTTCTAAATTCATATAAAATCAATCTACATCATATATGTAAAAATCATAATTTTTCGATAAACTATGAAAATACACTTTGTGTCACTATTAAAGCTTCAAGGAAACTTTCTCTCTCTAGAAATTTCCATTCATCCATAGGTCTTTTTCCATGATTCTTGTCTCTAAAAATCCATAAATTCAAGCTTTACAATATACTCAAATTTCAGAATTTTCGGACATATACACAATATACTACAAATTTTCAAAGTTTCAATATTTCTAAACTTCAGAAAATTATAGAAATTAATCTACTCATTGGAAAATTCCCAAAATTGATACACATGATCTTGAGTTGATATAATTGATGGGAAAAATAGTCCCAAAGTTTCAGATTTTCATTTTCATATAAAAATCCAAGATTTGAAATCCCCATATTTCATTGTCATGATTTAAACCCATCCAAAAACAGTTTTTAGTAAAAAAATCATAACTCTCCACACAAAATTCCAAATAAGTCAAGGTCGGATTCGTTAGAAAGCTAATTGAAAGATCTACAACTTTCATGAAGAAGGTTTAGATCAATTCGGCCTCTAACCAAGTCAAAAATACCCAAACAGTATGCTCTATTTTGGAGCTCAATTTGTTCTAAATTTTCCTAGAACTTTCTAGGCAAACAAACACCTCCCAATTTCACCAAATCATGATATAAACTCATCAATTAAGCTAAAATCAAGATAGAAAAGAATAGGAAATGCCAACCCACTATTATTTTCTTTCAAACTCAACATGAAATATGTAAGATAGTAGAACTCTACCTTGGTTGTGTGTATATTGAACTTCAAGTGCTTACTCCTTGCCAACTCCAAGAGTACTTCTCACTCTTTTCTTTCTCTAAATTCTTTCTTCTCTACTACTTGTGTCTTACTTGTGTATTCATTAGCATTTGAAATGTGGTATTTATAGAGAAATGACTCATCTTCCATTCTCAAATTTATCCACCATTCTTACATTCATCCACCATTCTCATCTTCCATTCTCAAATTTATCCACCATTCTTACATTCATCCACCATTCTCATCTTCCATTCTCAAATTTATCTACCACTCTCAAATTTAACTACCACTCTTAGATTCATCCACCATTCTTTCATTCATCCACCATTCATATATACCCACCATTCACATTTATCCACCATTCATATTTACCCACCATTCACATTTATCCACCATTCATATATACCTACCATTCACATTTTAGATGTCACCCAAGGGTGTACATAAATTCTCATGCACCCTTCTTAATTGATGACCACATGGCACATTTCATTGCCCAATGGTAAAATGCCAAGTGTGCAATAAATAAAATAAAATAATAATAATTAAGAAAATTTACTATTGAAAATTTACTATTAGAAAATTTACTATTCAAAATTTTGGGGTCTCACACTAGGGTTTAGAGAAAATATTTTGTCTTAACCTAGGGACTGCCCAACATGGCATATATATAGGCTACAGTAGGGACCTAAAGGCAAATAAGTTTCTGGCTCCCAAAGTAAATATTAAAACATATTTACATTAATTATAATTCATTCCACTAAAGAATTATAACTGCACTCCCTAGCTTATTCGAAAATAAATTTCGAGCTCTTTTTTATTAAATACTTATTAATCTCCCCATGTTAAGATTACATATACCCGTTGATTAAATTAAATTGCTGACAATATTATTTAATCAACATCTATTAATCTCATTGAGACCTTCCACTTAACTTATTTGATATGTCGGATACAAAATCCACCTGCAGGGTTTGACATAATCAAAACTTATAAGTATCCTCAAGGGGGCATCATCAATCCCTATACCAGGACGTGGATTCCGTCAATAATAAATATTCACCATACAATTAATGCAGTTATCCAACTCAACGAGATTATTGACCTATAAAGATCTCACTCTTTATGAATCAAAATAACTAACAATAAGAAATGCAATTTTGCAAAAGGATTGAAAATCCTTAAGTTGACTAGAATTGAAATTTCTAGTAATGAGTCGAACACTCCCAATTTTTTTATGATAATTGGAAATGCAATTTCCAAAAGGATTGAAAATCCTTAAGTTGACTAGAAAT
>JAESVK010000690.1:1264358-1299552 GCA_017140935.1 Hamamelis virginiana | reverse complement strand
CTTTGATCGTCTTAACATGACTGTAATTCTTGTTTATGTATTCTAATTAAACCTCATTTTATGGATGTATTTTCATTGTGATATTTATATATATATATATATATATATATATATATGTGGGTTTTACTCAATTAAGGAGTAAAATATGAACCCTAGCTAGAGCATGTACGATGATAAAAGGGTGGGGGGTTGTTAAATTAACACTGAGCTGTGTTTAACCTGCAATCATTTACTCATAATCCATATATATATTCTGCAAAATTATGTACGTATCAGCTACAATCTCCCAGAGAGTTGGGATCAACACTCAAATTAAATTGCCAAGGATGCATTGAGCATTGTACCAATTGAGTGGATCAAGCACCCATCGAAACCATCTCCAATGCATGAGTTAATTTTTAGCTGTATAATACTCTTTTTTCTCAATCTCAAATTCTTTAATTCCACAATCCAAAAAAAGAATATAGTACGTACTCTTTTTAAAATGTTGGTGCAATCCTCTAGTTTTGAAGGTGAAAGTGAACATGGATCCTCACCCAGGTAGCCCCATCCACCCGCAAAATTAATCACATAAAAAAAAAAAAAACAGTGAACAAGCTAGGATATATTTTAACATGAGTTTTGGCTCAGTAGTTCATGTCTTTCCTTCTATGGAATGGAATTATATATGGGTTCTATTCCTCATGGATGAATATTGACCCATTTATTATTTTTCTTCCCCGTTAACATCTAACCACTAACCCTACTAATTTATATTGTTTGGCGGAAAAAAAAAAAAAAAAGCTAGAATATCTCATTAATTACAACTATATAAGTAATGAATAAAAATAATATATGATTAGAGGGCAGGGCATCTAATAAATAATAAATGAAAAATGAAAAATAATTAAGGTGCCCTAGTTTCATGAATTGAACATTATTGAAAGATATCAGTGTACTATTGAAAAACAACATTCTCCTTATGTTCTTTTTAATCTTTTTTCAAATCAGGAGTTAGAGAAAACTATATATTGAAGGCAAACTAAGAGTCAACAATTGAATATATAAAAGGAAACAGGTGGAAAATCAGTTGCATGTAACCATTAATTCTAGGCTATGAGTCATTAATTGAAGGCAAACAATTCAACAAACATGGAATTGTAGCTAGACAACCTTGAGCAGATATATTGTCCGGGAGTGGTGGGGAGCAGAGCTCCCTATGTTGACCCAGATTGCGACGAAAACAATATTTTATGTTTTGCAGGGATATTTTTGGCATTACATTTTTTATACTTTATATACAGCAGTGTGTGTATTTTTAGGATTAAGAGCGTGAGTGATAAGTCATCACTCTCGAAGAGAAAAAATTCTATGTACTCTGTGTTCTTCAATATAGTGAATTGGTGTGACTCCTGAGGACGTAGATAAGTTGCCGAACCTCCTATATCTATGTCTCTTTATTTATTTTCTTGCACAATTTTTTTATTTAATGTGTGTGTTCTTCTTGTAATTCAGAGGTTCTAAGATCCAAAAAGATTTAGGGATTAAACGTGTAGTCTAATCCCAACAATAATTATATCCACCACCTTTTAGGATCCTCCAACATATATTACGTAGTTTCTTTTTTTGTTTTTTTTGCACCCGGTTGGGTAGGATATCCTCTGTACCACTTGTAGGAAGAAATAGACCAACGTAATGCAGATATAATTTTATTTTATTTTTTTGAAAAAGTATCCAATTAAAATAAATGTGCGCAGTACGGTAATTAACGTCAAGGTGTCGTCCATGTAGTCCAATCCGTGGGATGAGTCGTGAACTCGGACATCTTGAAATCGAATCTTGGTAACCTTCTAGGATTAGGCCATGAGAAATTTATTTCTCATGAATCCTCCAATCCCAGTGTAGATGACATGTCTATATATAAACGGACTGCGCGGGGAGCTGAGTGTAAAACAAACACCTCAAGCATCCTTCATAACAATATCCAATATTTCTTAGGGTACCTATCTTCCCATCAAAACTATATATATATATCCATGCCAAGACTATGTCCCATACCCTTACCTATAAATATGATGAAAACAAACTCTATTAAAACTTATTTATTCGATCTCCTTATTTTCAGCTTTAGAGATAGGGTTGACCTATATATATATATATATATATATATATATATATATGCACGTATAGGCATGTATGAAATTTTATTTTATTTTTAATCATATTAAAATTGAAAAACACAGAAAAATTATACAACTATATATGCACCTCAGAGATAAAGACACGTGTACAGCACCCATCCAACACCTACAAATTAAAGACACCCACGGACTTAATTAGAAAAAATGAAATACCCAATCTAGCCACAACAATATATGGAAGCCGAATTATCAATGAAGACAAACCCCTACACGTACTACATCATATGAACCAACAACGTACGTACGCCCCCAACATATGCTTAAAAAAAAAAAACATAAAACAAAAACAAATAAAACAAAAACAAAATAGGGCCTTGGGGGTTGACATTTCTTTGTCCGACCCAGGGAAACAGGCCGGATTGGGCGAGTCAATTGTCCAACCCAAAAAACCCACTCACTGTTAAATTAATAACCGCCCCACCAAGCCTCCTTTATTATGGTCATATATATATACATCATAAGTGCTGTTATCAGGTGTACCTGATGCAAGATAATGCATTAGGTGTCCTCTTCTAGAGCCACTTGTTATGCATATTTTGAAAATTGACTGTTAGATTTAATGCTTCTTTCATGTAAATCATGCCTATCAAAAATCACAGTGATCTAACGATTAGTTTCTGAAAAAATCAATTGTGAAAAAGGGTGATATTTCAAAGAACAAAAAAGCCACAGTTTTTCAAAGTTACATTTTTTTTTGGAAACCAATACCATTGGATCACTGTGATTTTTGACTCGCATGATATACATGAAAGGAGCATCAAATCCAATGGTCAGTTTTCAAAAATATGCTCAACAAGTAGCTTTAGAAGATGACACCTGAATCTTGCATATATATATATATGCTAATATAAGGTCTCACCTTATGCAAAGTTGTATAAGATGATTTCTATTGGAGCAATTGAAAATCAAATTTTGAAAAATCGATCGTTAGATTAGATTCCCTTCTTATAAATATTATGCCTACAAAAAATCACAGCGATCCAACGGTTGGTTTTTGAAATTGTGAAAAAAATGGTGACATTTTTAAGAACAAAAAAGTCGTAGTTCGTTCTAATATTTTTCAAAAACTGACCGTTGGATCACCGTGATTTTTGCATACATGACATTCATAAGAAGGGAATTTAGCTAATCTAATAGTCGATTTTTAAAAATATGCTCTGCATGCAGTTACTGCTATGGAAATCACCTGATTCAACCTTATATTAGCATACCGATCCGTATACGCTTATTCTAGCTAGTTGTGTGCCCCATTAATTTGCTAGTCTCTCTCTCTCTCTCTCTCTCTCTCTCTATATATATATATATATATATATATATATATATATATATATATATATAGGAAAATTCTGCCATCAGGTGCACCTGATGCAACTTGCATCAGGTGCGCACCTGATGCAAGTTGGATCATGCTTAGATGACTTGCCTCATTAAAACCATCCCACACGCGGATCCTTGCAAGGAGACCCGACCCAAGTGAACAGTACAAATCCTTTCACTTTCCCTTTCCTCCTCATTTATCGTGCTACCCAAAATCGAAGCTTCAAGTGCACACCCAACCTCTCCATGAAGGACGCAATCCCGCAGGTCGTCGCCTATGCAAAGGTCGCCGCCCAAAGCTTCAGGTGCACACCTAACTTCGGGTATGTACGTATTGGAAGAATTGTCACGACTAATCGTAGAGAGAGATTCATTGTTGTTGGATAAATCGATACCTTCAAATTCCATATCACCTATAATAAATCGTACAAAAAAATAATAATAATAATAAGCCCCAAACACAGACAATGCATTCTAAAATTATCGGACACCGAACTACATTACTTTCATATAAATTTTAATTTACAAATATCAAATTCTAATTCCTGTAAATGTTTAATAAAATCTCTCAAAGGTATAGTAAAAAAATAACAATTGTGACTTGCCATGTTATATTATGATAAACCCATACGTATTATGAC
Source organism: Hamamelis virginiana (assembly GCA_017140935.1). NCBI lineage: Eukaryota > Viridiplantae > Streptophyta > Magnoliopsida > Saxifragales > Hamamelidaceae > Hamamelis > Hamamelis virginiana. The sequence continues at coordinate 1,295,414 of JAESVK010000690.1, read as the reverse complement.
AAAACAATTGCCAGCATAATAAAAGGTAATACAATTCTAGTTTCCAACCAATTAGTTAGAAATCCCTAACATTCAAGACATATTTATAAACTTTCCAAAATGTCCGTTAAATCATATGGAAATAAAGCCCAAAATCTGTGAAGTTTCTTTTGAAATTTCCTTAGAAATTATCATTGTTTTGGGACTTTAAAATTTACTTGTGCATATTAATACAATGTTCAAAATCTCATTTTTTTTGTCCCCAAAACCATCACAGCTTAATTTGGGAGTCTTTTAACCCATTTGTTTAAAAATAATTTCAAATAAAGGAAAAACCTTCAAGTTGCTCACAATTGGAAAAAATTTTAAAAAGTTTTCGGACACCACATGGAGATAGGACACCACTAATATTTCTATTTTTTTTTTTATGAAAAAAAAAAAAAAAGCATTTCATTTGATACAATTTTGCAATTTTGCCCCAACTGAAGGCAACTTAAAAAAATTATTTTAAAAAACCCACTCCCTTAGCGCAACTTGAATTTGCGCAAAAGGATTTACGCAACTTGAATTTGCACACATCTTCAATGAGTTGTAAAACGCACCGTTTGGCACAAATTCTAAAACGCACCGTTTGGATAGTTTTCACCTTTGCGCAACTTGAAGTTGCGCTAACATTTTGGGAATTTCAAAACAGAGCATGAATCAAACCCATTTGTTTTCCTTCTTTCTCTGATCTTTACCAACAACCAAACACATCTATTCTGCATTTTTTTTTTTCAAACTAAACTTACTTCTTCAATAAACTGTGTCAAAACCTGATATCTGCTTGAACTATGTCAAAACTTTATTGATTTGCAACTTCGATTCCACATGAGAGAGGGGAGAGCTATGGTTTCATTTGGGAGAAGAGAGGTTCAGTGACTGGGAGTATTAGGTTCAACTACATTGGCATTGGAGAGATGGTATGGCTTAATGGGAAAGCCGAGAGATACGGAGAAGAAGAGTGAATGAAGAGTGACAAATGGCGCCAAAAATTATTATCCAAGTTATAGAAAATCGGGCTGAATCGGGTCGGGCACTAACCGCGTGTATTTAATTCATTTCTAATTTCAGCCTTACATTTAGATCGGACGGCTGGAATTGTTCACCGATACAAGGCTGCATCAGGTGCACTTGATGCTATCACGACTCATATATATATAGATAATATAAAAAAATACACGCCCAATTGCCCATTGACAGAAGAGCATTGTTCCCAGCAACCAGGACCTTTGCTTTACTCCCATGTCATTGTAGTGTGTCTGTTACTTCATTGAAAATGAACTTTTAAGCTACGTATCCTCTGCAATCCTCTTTGTTTTTGTTTTGTTTTTTTTAATGCACCTTATAATTGACTTCTAAGTCTTCTGTAAAATGTTTTAGTGACCAATGATTTGTCTACATTAACTCAATATATGCTTGGACTTCCAAGTGTAATATATATATATATATATGCACCAAGTGAGTTTTTTTAGGATTTAAAAATGTAAGATGCTGAGTTGTCACGTCATTCTTACGTACATGGCTATTTAAAAATGTAAGATGCTGAGTTGTCACGTCATTCTTACGTACATGGCTATTCTTGATTGGGTACGTTTTCAAAAAATTATGATAATTAATTAAGAAGCTTGTTACTGCATCAGTGCTTACAAAATTCATATAAAATCATTTATGTGTGTTTAATTAATAGAGAAAATTATCCATAACCCCCTATAATTTAGGTTTCGTACCATGAGGTCCAACACCCTCTAAGATTTACCGTGAGATTCTTTCAGAATATTTCAAAGTCAACCCTTTTTTTTATATTGACAAATTTGCCCTTATTTGATAAGATTACATTTATTGTGGTTTTCTTTTAGAGTTTGTATCTTTATGGGACTCTTTATGGAAAAAATTTAGATTATTAAACTCTTTATGGAAATTTTTTAAATTACATCCATTTTAAATTTTGAATTATTAGTCTCTTTTCTATTTCTATTCTTAAAAAGTCCAAAGAAAGTGAGTTGCATTATTGGATTCTTTTCTTTTTTTAGGATTTACTGAAAATCAAATTAAATGCATACAACATATTTTATATAAATTTTACCTAGTTAAAGATGTATTGCAATTTACACATCCAACACGTGTATATGGGTTAGGTAAACATTCAATCAAATTTGTTTGAAAATATATATGACAATATATGCATCCACCACGTGTATACGAGTTGAGTAAATTTACTTGTTTGAAATCATATTAATTAGATGCATATAATATATAAATTTACTTGTTTGAAATCATATTAATTATATGCATACAATATATAAATTTACCTGTTTGAAATTATATAGCATTTAATGCATTCATTTTTGGCAAAAACCAATTTTTGAAAAAAATTTAAATATGGATGTATAAATGAGAGCAAATCTATCATAAGCTATATAATAATTTATTTCTTTCATAAACCAAGTTTTCTACAAGGGAAGTTGGGTATACAACCCATATATTAGGGGTTCTTGGTTAACTATCCTAATTAATACACCCACACACACACAAAAAAAATGTATACAATTGTCTATATATAATAAGGATGAGTCACACTCCCAACACAAACCAAGATTTGGTGCAATAGTGTTACTCACTGTGTGTGTGTGAGAGAGAGAGAGAGAGAGAGATGGGTAGAGCTCCCTGTTGTTCCAAGGTGGGATTGAATAGAGGGGCTTGGACTGCTCTTGAAGACAAAACTCTCACACATTACATTACAACACATGGTGAAGGGAAATGGAAAAAAGTTCCGAAGGAAGCAGGTAAATTAAGTATATATATATATATATATGGCTTTGCAAGAAATAATTAGTGAAAATTTATTATGGGTTCATTAGTGACGATTATCGATTTAATACTTAATTTAGACAGCTGATGATGTTTACATATATGCACTTTTGATAAATGCAGGACTTAAGAGATGCGGAAAAAGTTGCAGGCTAAGATGGATAAATTATCTGAGACCTGATATCAAGAGGGGTAATATATCCCATGAGGAAGAGGATCTCATCATCAGGCTTCATACACTCTTAGGCAACAGGTCTTACACATTGTTCTAGCTTTTCATTTTGAAAAATGCAAATACTCCATTGAATCAATGTAATTTTTGACATGCATTATTATGTGTATAAAAGTAGAATATTTGATCTAACCATCTATTTTTCAAAATAACTGCCTGTCCGACGTTAGGTTTTGCAAACCATGAGTAAGAACTATATGGGTGTGACTCAAAACGAACCGATATATAATTCTATATTTTGTGTTTGTTTTCTACTCTAGCTAGCTTTTCTTTTAATTTCCTTCTAAATCAAAGGTACCCAAAGAGATCGAGTGATTAGTATTCTTGTCTTTCTAATTATTTTGCATTGTTTGTAGATGGTCTCTCATAGCTGGGAGACTGCCGGGGCGGACAGATAACGAAATCAAAAACTATTGGAACACAAACCTTAAAAAGAAGGTGAATGGTAAGCAACCAAACCATTCGAAAGACAACGAGAAACCCACGGTTAAACCCGCTGAGATGATGACCCGACCCATATCAGATATGGGTATAATCCGGCCTAAGGCATTCAAGTGCAGCAAGGTTGATCTGGCGATCACTCCACCACAACCCCACAAAGTTGAAACTCTTGGCACTAAGGTAGCAGCAGCAGCAGAAGAATCCTCCATGAATCAAGACTTGGTGAATAATAATGCAGCATTAATATTATTGGAACCAAAAACAAAAGACAGGCTTTTGCCTGCACTCACTAATTTTGGAACAGAAGAAGATAACATTAATTCATCATCAAATTATCCTTCTGATTCCAACTTTTGGGAATTATGTGATCATTTTGAGAATGTTGGAGAGGAATTAGGTCATGTAAATGATCCATGGCTGCCTGCTTGGAACCTATCATGTAGTTTAGAAAATGCTGTAGAGGAAGGTAATAATAACCCAGAGTCTTCTCTGGAGGAGTGTCTTTTGTTGCTTGAGGAGATGCTACAGGATTGATCAGCATTTTTTTTTTTTTTTTTTTTTTGGGCTTAAACCAAATTGTTAGCTACTTAATTTGCTTGGAATGTATTCAAGGAGACTGAAATCCTTAATGTATGGAATTCATGAATTAAGGAGATTAATGAAACCATTAATGTCTAGCTTCCAAATTAATTACCTTATTTTGTTGATGTGTTTGCACCAACTGTCATAGTTGTGGGTCGTACTCCACATGCAATCATGCATGCACGTACCCTAGAACAGGTTATATGGATGATTTACTTGAAAATTAAGAAAATATTAAGGAGGAGGCCAGGTTTTAGATCGATATAAGCTTAGAGCATTTCCAATGCATTAGCCAAAAGAAGAGCCAAAGCCAATTTTTGGATAAAAGTCAAAAATTGCATCCTCTCAACTTTTGACTCTAGCCATTTCTCTCTGAGACACGTACACAAAACGCATGGGAATTTGTGCTTAATTGTAAAGGAAGAGAGAGATAGAGAGAGAGAGAGAGAGAGAGAGAGAGAGAGAGAGAGCCAAAGAATAACTCTTATGCATTGGAGCACATCTAGCCAGATAATCGATTAGCCATGTAGTTTTGAAGGGTGAAATATGGCTTTTAGCATTATTAATGGATCGGAGATGCTCTAAGAGTGACTCAATGTTAGCCATGAAACTCCTCATTTATATAATAATGAATAAATATCAACTAAGAAAATCAATCAATTCACAGGAAACTAGTATGATTGGTTAGTGATCGAGCAAGGAAATCTCAAGAGTACATGCATGCAATTTACACAATATATCTTGAATTATTTTTTATTATATATACAAGTCAATTCAATTCAAACAAGTCTTAATTTCTTCATAGAATTGGAACCAATCCCTTGATTCACTCAATCATGCCTTGTGAAGTTTTCCACTACACCCTTTTAGGGTAACGGCTAAGACACAATTAATGCATCACAACTCCAAGAAAAACAATGTATTAATTACGCTGTTTAAGAGTTAATCGATCTTACGGCTTGTGATGAGGATTTGTAATAATTTCTAAAATCAAATATACTAAAGTTCTGTCTCGTGGCCTATTAGACTTTTCATGCCTCCCAAAGTTGAGAATCTGTGTCATGCTTATTAAAAACCAGAAGAAATGACCCAATAAGGTCCGGACCTTAAACTTAATTTATGCTTAATTTAAGGTTCACTTTTCTCTAGAATAATAGGTATTTTGAAAAACCGACCGTTGGATTAAATAATCTTTTTATGTATATCATGTCAGCCAAAAATCACATTGATCTAACGGTTAGTTTTCAAATAAAAACTGTTAAACAATTGTTACAGCATTCAACGGTCAATAATGTAGGAGTACACAAGTTAAAATATACTCAGAACCTTCTTGAACTTTCCAAAGAGACTTACACCTGCAAGCAAATGTCATACACAATGGATACATACTCCAACATTAAGCAGCAAGTCTTTTTTTGCACTTGCTCTGCACAAGGCTCAGCAGAAAATCTGTAAATATGTGCTCGTACTCCGGCATTTTCCCATAACCTGCAATGGTTTCCAAGAGCCCTTTTTTATTACCAGATGCATACTTGCCTGGCTAATATACCTTGTGAAAAACGAAGAGAGAAAGCAGCACTGGTTTAATAGTACTTCTCTAAATTCCTTAATCTGTTCATATGAAAATCTCAAGAAGTCATTTACAAGACAGAAATTGAACACTTTCACAAATTCAGGTGTCATTTGTGTCCCTGAGTCCATGTAACAGTCAAATTAAGGAGCACATGCATTGTGATACTTGGATGCTTGCAAGTGATTAAAAAAGGCAAGAATAGCGCGCAGTTCAGATAGTGCCTCAAGTACTCAGTTTGTATCCAACGACACTGAACTTCAAGGTCGATGCAAAGGCCAACACAAATAAAGAGTTATCTTGTGTCTTCGATCGAGTGGCAACTGTCTTTTCAGATCATCTCTATATGCCAAAACAACTTGAATGGAATTATGAGATTTATAAACTCGGTTGTCAAAGTGTGCATGTGACCCGGGACAGGGAGGGGAAGGGATTTTTCAAGATTCCAGATTCCAACATTACAAATGACTAACATGGGTTAGATAATGAAAGAATAAAAAACAAAATGCGAACAGGTTTTACTTGCTAGGGATCCAAGGCCAAGGTGGTCGAGTTGAGCTAGCTAGGGACCTAAGGCCAAGGTGAGCTACTAGTCAAAGCAATGATCCAAGGTGAGCTGGGGCACCGCTCCCCTCCATGGGATCTTATGACACTCGAGCTCTAACTAAGAGAGTTTGGCTGGTTTCGAACCTGGAATGTATGACTTTACAACTCATCCCTGTGCAGTCAAGCCAATTTGATACCGTAATGATTTATGGTTTATTTGGCTGCATTTAGGATTGAGGTTTATTGATAGCTTTTTCATATGCGTTTTCTAGTGTTGATACCAATTTATTGGGATATAAGATCTCCCACAACACATCAAACAGCTCACTCAAAAGATTTATTGGGATAATAAATCCCTAATTTTCTATAATTGATTGGCTATATATATATATATATATATATATATATATATATAAGTCAGACTTGCCTTATCTCACTCAAAAGATTTACCTGAATTATTTGATATAATTATTCAATTAATCCTTGATTGAAGTACAAATTATAAAGATCTCCTATGAGACGAACACAATTCCAGTTAATCAACCACTCCCTCCGTTCTATAAAGATATGCATTCTTTTCTTTTTTGGCTGTCCTAAAATGATAGTCCATTTTGAGAAGTCAAATTGTATTTCTTTTAGTTTTTCCATATTACCCTTTATTATTCCAAGAATGCCTTGACATGACACTAAATACAATTGTAGAAAAATGGTAGTTTTAGAAATAAAATGTAAAAATGATCACAAATCAATGCATTAGTTAGTTTTCTTAATATGCGCATTTTTTGAAAGAGATAACACCTGTCGCAAAGAGTAGCCGAGCATAGCTGTATATCGATACCCATTTGTTAATATTAAAAGTTAGGAATAAGTATAGATTGTATGATTTGAAAAATAAAAAATAAAAAATACGCCCAACACAACAATCTAGGCCCCGAATAAGTCAGCTGGGCTCAAACTGCCGGATCTAAACACTGCACATTATGTGTGTCCTATTGGCTAGTGTATATATATATATAATATATATAATAGAGAATCGAAAATGAACCTTTAAGGCACGTATCCTCTGCAATCGTTTTGTATTTTGGAATCCTTCCAATAAGAGGTCACAGTATTATACTCGTAAAATTAATGCACCTTGCAGATTACTTTGTCTACTAACGGCTATTTTTTTTGTCAACCATTATTGCATTTTATTTAATGCTATAGACTCAGAAGCGTATGATCTGAATTAGAAGATCATTAATATCAACTATTATGAACCCTAACACATTAATGAAGTAACATGCGAGCACCCTTTTTTTTTTTTTTTTAATTTTGATTCCAAACATGTGGATTCTAATCATTGGAATGTAAATATTAAGAAGCTGCTAATTCAAAATCTAACAACAATTATTGAGGATTAATGCTTACACCATAGCAATTTGGTTTTCAAAATGTTATGGTAACATGTTCATTACCTCATGAGTGCTTCCAAAACTCAGATAATATTATCTTGTGTGCGTTTAAACCGTCAAAAAATTCAAAAATAAAAAATGAAAAGGGGGGCAAAATGCTAAAGAAAAAGGTAATGACTTCTCTACAAGAATCTGTCACTCCCAAAACAAACCAAGGTTTTGGGCAACTGTGTAACCAAGGAAGATGGGAAGAATTTGTTGTTCTAAGGTGGGATTGAATAGAGGAGCTTGGACTGCTCTTGAAGACAAAATTATCATTCATTACATCAAAACACAGGGTGAAGGAAGTTGGAAAAACTTACCCTAGAAAGCAGGTTTTGGGGGGCAAAAAAATGGAATGAAGACAAAACTCATCAAACATTGCTGCCTTTATTCGAAAATAGAGGAAAGCAAGCATACCTGTTGAATAACCGTCTTTTAACACATCATACAGAAAGCTTTGTATATGAGATATCCATGCTGCTTCCAGTCACTTCAATCAAGATTAATGTCACAGCAGAAATATAGCACATAATACAAAACAATTCCACCATTTAATTCTGCGGACGGACGTACTATTCCAAACACAAGGATTATACACAACTTAAAACAATTTGGTGCTAAAGGTGCATAAAGAAATTCATCTGCTTTTAGTTCATGAGTATTTAAAAGCTTTATAATGATTATATAATTTTCCACACACCCACCCAACCACAGACCCCAGCACAAACCAACTGTTCAGTCCAACAGATCAAACAGCTCAAATTAATGGTTCGGTCCAACAGATTCACAACACACACACCCATCCACATCCACACACAATAGAAAATTGACTGTTCAATCCGACAGTTGATGGCGGAAAAACAAAAACAAAAAAGAACTATGTATGAGGTTAAAAGTTTCATCAAGGGTACAGCATAATTTAGTTAATTATTTCTCTCGGAGTTGAAACACTCATCAACCATATTTAATACAGATAGGTTTGAAAAGACATATAGATACTACCCCTTTTGTAAGAAAGCATAGGGTATGACACGGAATTCACACTCTACATACCATCCTAGGTCTTTGGCTGTTAAAGATCGACCAAATCGAAATGAGGGATGATACGACATAAAGAGATCCTGAGACTAAATAGGTCAGCTTTGACAAACTTTAAACTACATGCTAATTAAAATAAGGATTTCCTGTAGCTAATTGGTTAGGTTATTCTCCTAGAAAAGCAGTCTGAAGCAGGGCAGTTAAATCTTAGTGGCCACTCTGCCCAAGTTCTGTTTGCCCAGTCTGTTGAGTGTCATTTGCCAAATTATGGTCACTCCTGGCAGACCTTAAATCTTCTTGCCCAGGAATTTCCCCAAGTCTCTCCTGCAAAAATCAAATGTTGTGAATCATATCAGAAAACAATTTTACGAAATCATATATCTGTGGTTGTTGAGGGTGCACTGCAATCTTGCCGAAATAAAATGATTTCACACTTACTTCCACAATATTTATAATAAATCCATTTTGTTTCTAAATGAATTTGATATGAATATACTTTGAAGATATCATTTTTTGAATTCCAATAAATGAAGTCATGTCAATTCAGTGATCATTGTTTGTGATGACTTTATATCTTTCATTAATGGCTCCATTGTTAATAATAATTTTTTGCACTCATTTAGAAAACAAAACGCCATAACTCCAATTCTATATGATGTACAACAGCCCCCATTTGATCAAGCGGTTTGTAAAGGAGCTGGTAGTCATAACCACTAAACTGTCTCACCTTAGTGATTGCATTAAAAACAATTTAAAAAAAAAAAAATTTAATGGGGCCATTCATATGGAATCCCTATACCGTGTGATTTATATGGTAGGGACACTTCTGAAGTTATTAAGATTGAGATATTCATTTGATTTTAAAATGAAATGAGAGAGCGATGGCAACAACATATGGCATAAAAATTAAAATTGTACAGCACTGTCCTAAAAAATAAATAAAAGATTTAAGAAAAAGAAAAAAAAAATTCAACCTGATCACAAGATCATAAGTTCATGACCACTCAATGTGGCACACCTTGTAGAGCACTCACCAAAATATCTGATTGTCCAGCAGAATTTGGTGGCTAACATAGTTATAATCATCCATTTTGGCCCATATTTCATATTACAAATTCTTGAAGGTGATTCCAGAGGCTATTTAACTTTAAATTGCTATAATCCTAACTTTCAACTTAGAGACAATGATAACAATCTCCTGCTATATGCTTACTAATACCCAAGGAAAAAAAACAAAATAATATTTAAACATACCTTAAGAGAGGCATTCTCTGAAAGAAGCTGATCATACTCGCTCCGGATGCGGCTAACTTCTGATCTAAGAGTGGCATTTTCTTCTTTCAAAGCTTCAGCACGCTGAGCCAGCTCGTCACATTCAGCCTGATTCAAAGTACACATTAACATGTAATAAATATGTCACGGCATGCAATGCAAGGTCGCAACACAGCAATTTACCAGATCCAAAGGAGACTTCATTACCTGCTTACGCAACCTGGATCTGCGAGCAGATTCTCTGTTTGACTGCTTTCTTCTCTGTCTTTTGAGCTCTCTTTCATCCTGAATATAACAGAGCAAGAGGAGTCAGCTGATATGATTGATAAATAATAGTGAAAATGATATCAACAATAAATGAAAAAGATTGAGGGTTAAAAAATGCTAGCTTCTGCAAAGAGACTTCATGTCGTTCCATTTCAGTACAATCTAAGTCCCTCACTATAATTAAGTGATACACCACCCAGACACATACACAAGTGCACACAGAGAAAAGACAGGCAGGATGTGTTTGTGTGTGTGTGTCTGTGTGTCTCTGTGTGTGTGTGTGTGTGTGTGTGTGTGTGTGAGAGAGAGAGAGAGAGAGAGAGAGAGAGTAAAATACTGTTTGTCCTAGGATGGGTCAAGCACATTTTTAAGGAGCGTTATGGTATCAAAGTATGGACGCTCTAATGGTATGATCTACAGCAAGGTCATAGGGAAAAATAATCTTTTTTATAGAAACTTCTTTATTTGTTTATTTATTTATTTATTTAGGATAGAGTTGTTGGAACATTTGAAAACATACCCGCCCAATAAATAAATAAACATTTGGAAACATAGTAATCAACTAATTTTCAATGGCGCACTTGGCCCAATCCCTATGCCATTTTAGAACAATTTGCAGGGAATAAATTTTTAATTGTTAATAGGTTTAGCTCTAGCCCTCTTGACTATGACGCAGGAAGTGGTATAAAGAGAAGAAAGTAATAAAACCTATGTAGACACTTATAAAGAGGCTCACAAACTAAAAGTGAAACTGGAACCTTATGCATTGACTTTGTCAACTTATGCATGAAAATCTTGCAACATATTCATGAATCATGCAAACTAAAAGTGAGACTGAATATCTGAAGATTCATAGTAGCTATCTTCAGAAGAAAATAAAATGAGTCAACAAGGCGGCTGCATGTGCAGTAGGGTAAATAACTGGAACCTTTCAATTGCACTAAAAAGGTGAGATTGAATAATTGAAATTCATACAAACTATATTCACTGGAACCTTAAAGTGAGTGACTTAGGTGGCTGCATGTGCAGTAGGATATATAAAAACAGAAAAGAAACATCATAGGTGATGCATTGACTTGAACCTTTTACACAAGCACATATTTTACTGAAATCCCATAGCCAAAACTATTTTACATTGCAAAGAATTGGAAAGGGGGAAAATAAATAAAAGAATAGGCGCTTCAACAATTTCCCTTCTTCAGTGAACATCTGACTTACTAACTGTTAGAGCTACCTAAGACCACCATCAACAAATAAAAACTAATGTCAGCTACACTAAATTAGCCAGGCACAACTTTAAACGTGCATAAAATTATAATAAAATGTGACAGTATGAAACTAATCTTCCGTTGTTGCAAGTAATGTCATTAAACAAGTTAGCACACTATTTTGTGAAATTATGATTGTGCATGTGGTTAAGCCATGTTTCTGCAGTAACAATAGAGATTACCAAAGCCATTGAAGTAGTGAAATTTTAGCAAAACTGTGTCTTGCTTGAAATTGGACTGATTTTAATATATAGGATAAGAAAAAAAAGTAACCCAACCATTTTCATTTTCACAATATCGATCAAGGCCACTTAATACAGAATTCACATCATCCTAGCCAAGTCAGCAAAAAGATAAAGCTGCAAACTTCTATTGATTGAGGCAAATAAATTTAGTTACATTAGATCATTGAAAGGGTGTGTTTATATATATATATATGACCCAGCCATTTTCATTTTCACAATATCAATCAAGGCCACTTAATACAGAATTCACATCATCCTAGTCAAGTCAGCAAAAAGATAAAGCTGCAAACTTCTATTGATTGAGGCAAATAAATTTAGTTACATTAGATCATTGAAAGGGTGTGTGTTTATATATATAAAAGGAAGCCCTAATCTAACTAGGCCTTAGTTAACTACTCATATAAGACAACCTAAGAAACACAGGCACTTCCCTGAAGGTGTCGTGGCTGTGTTAGACACATGTCAGACATAACACTCCACCATTCTTCCAACGCAACGCCTCTCTCTCTTCGCCTCTTCTTTTTCCTTTACATTTTCGTTCTATCTTCTCTGTGAACAAATCCACTAGGATTTATAAAAATAATAGGGATGTGTTTTGAATGACGTATGTGGCACATGATATAACATAATTATATGTATAAAAATATATGTTGTCAATGTCGTATCACAATCGTAGTGTCATGTCCTAAATTTTTGAGGAATTGCCATATCTATTTGTCCATGTCATGCCGTGTTGTAATTGTGTCACATATTTGTGTCCATGCTTCTTAGAAGAGAGATTATGGCTTATGTGCATATGCCTTATTTCAGTGTAACTTGCCAATCACATATTACAAAATCCCTCATCCTTTTCATTTTCGTCCTATCTTCTTTAAATTTTCTTCTTCTTATTCTTCATCTTCTTCCTTTTAATTTTTGTCCTATCTTCTCCGTGAACAAATCAACTAGGATTTCTAAAAATAATACAAAGGGATGTGTCTTGAATAACATACGTGGCACATGATATAACATAATTATATGTATAAAAAATATATATTATTAATGTTGTGTCACCGCCATGTCATTTCCTAACTTTTTTAGGAATTTCCGTATCAGTTTGTTCGAGTCGTGTCATGTCATGCAGTACTTATGTCACATGTTTGTGTCCAATCTTCACAGAATAGAGATTATTTGGCTTATGTGCATACACCTCATTAAAGGCATCTCGCCCATCACATATTACAAAATAATCCCTCAAATCCACATATTCCAATATTTACCCCCATTGATTTCTAATCAATTTTCAAATTGCCGCATATAAGATTTTCCATGCTTCTGCTACGAAATTCACTTCACTTGACGTATATGCTGCTCATGATCACTTAGAAACCATTCTATAAAATAGTTGTTATTCCTCCATTCAATGAGTTCCAACTAAAATGAAATTTCCACAGGTCTCCGCTAGAAAGGGATTTGCATAGCTTGGGAATGTTGGTCAACAACTAAAGGACAATTTTGTACTTTTTTTTTTTTTTTGGGGGGGGGGGGGGAAGGGTCGGGGGGGGGGTGGTGGTTGTTTTGTGTGTGTGGTTACTAACCTCATAGCAAGGGCTTAATAGATTGGGAAAATTGTTCAACAACAAAAGGAAAAGAGGGGGGAGGGAAGGGAGTAACAACCTCACTCGACAAAAGACAAGACGGAAAACGCATTACTTGAAACAATAAAACCTAAAAATTCAATGACCGTGGGTTGCTTGAGGTTATACGACCCCGTAATAATTGGTGGGTTTCAAAGGCTAAGCAGACCTTAAAATTAGATGAGCCTGCACAATGTCTTCAACCATAAGAAACCTCCTCTCTTTTTTCTCTTTCCTTCTTATATTTCTTAAACATATAAGTATATAACCAATTTGTACTTACTTTTCTTCATTTATCTTTATTGTTTCTCTTTTTATCTCTCTAGCGTGTGGCATTAATTATTTATTAAGTCAAACATGAAACTAACAAGAACATAGGAAGGATTTCGCTAGCATGTGACTTCACTTAAATTTGCTATCTTGAACACTTTCTCTCTATTTTTTTTATCCTTGTTTCTTAATATAATCCAAGAAAGAAGTTAAAACGGACAATGGATGTAGAGCAAAAAATACTGAGCAGCGACATTGACAATGATTGGAGAAGCTATGATGAACAATTGATATGGCAAGAAACTCTCTGTCCTATTCTTCTTTTCATTTTTCCTTTGTTTTCAGGCCTGCTTCATCCAACAACTGTGTAACACCCTTTCTCTTTCTCTATCTTCAAACTAAAACATGCTTCTTTTTTCAACAACAAAGAGCACCTCCCACCACAGAACACCCAATATATATATTAACTTGCAAAGATTGAAAAGGTATGCAGAGAGATAGAAAGAGATAAGTTCACTAAAAACCATGCGGAGTTGCAAACCCTCTTCAACATCGCCTCATCATTCCTCTTACTTCACTGACCATCTCCTTTTCCCTCACTTCAACACATTTAGAAAGAAAAATGTCAGGAGACACAAAAAAGGGGAAAACAAACTAAAAGGATATAAAAACTAATCATATGATGATAACCAAAGGACTTACAAAGAAAGGATCAAAACTAACAAAAGACCGTGCTCTGATACTCCGGGGGCATGGGTGGAGGAAAAAATGTTTCTGTTAAAGGAGGATGATGAAACTTAATTACATTGTACCTATAATGTGTAGTCTTGATAATCATTGCCCGTCGATCAAATGGCAAATTGAATGTGGTTGTCACCCCAACAATTTGAGAGGGGGCATATGGAGGACAACAATTATTGTATGGGATTATTATATACAGTATTACACAGTTTTGTTTGTCATGATCTGATTACACCTTTTTTTTGGGTCAAACTTTGATTAGTCCTGGCAAGGGTTAAATTTGGTTAAATATATTAGATAAACATGTCAGAGAGTATTTACTTTCCATAAATGTATAGGATTGTAAATCTGTAAACTATTTAAACCCCTTTAGGGTTTTGATCAAAGCAATTCCAATCTTCTTTATTTCATAACAAGCATAAGCCCCTATCTGTTCGCATTGGCTTTGAATGAAGTCATTGGCCAAATTAAGGTAAAGGTCGATCGTGTAGGTTGACTACCCATTAAAGTTTTAGTTAATACTAGTGGACTAGGGATAAATTTAAGGTACAGCTATGAATAGATGCTTTAGAACCAAAATTTGATTAAGCAATTATGACTAAGAATATGAGGGATATAACATTGGTAAAATAGGATCGAAAATGAGGAAATGGTGAAAAAAGAGCCACGGAATTAGATGGATACTGGAGCAATGCATCTAAAGGGCCATGTGATCCATAAATATATATCAAATTGAAAATATATATATATATAAATTGTTTAGTGACTTAACCATAACTTATGGAACAAACTGTTGTACTACGGATAGAAAAATATCCATTGAATGGGTATAATTGAAATAAGAATGCTGAGATGGATAAGCAAAAAAACAAGAAAGTATAGAAATAAGAAATTAATGCATTCGTGAGAAATAGACAGCACCAACTGAGGATCAGATCAGAAAAAGCTAAGATAATAGGTAATGTGAAAGCAGCAACAAATACCAACGTATACCAATAAGGTAAGAGTCATGTTTCAAGTTAAAAGTACTCCAAGCACAAGACAAAGGCGCAAACACAGGACCACACAACGAGAGAAGACATGGAAAGCTGAGATTTAATAACATATTACTCCATACATTTGACCTCACTCTTAGAACTCCATTAGTACTCTTGTAACTAAATCCTTAGCCAGTCTGTAACAGCATCTATCTATATCATACTACCACATCTCATTTAAGTAGTAAATTTTTTTCAAAAAAACAAACATCTCAATTATCGAACCCTATAGTACCATCTAATGATATGTAGAATATCAACACTAAATCAATGAGTTGCAACATTAGTTTTAGTGTCAAAAGCTCAAGTGATAGGCATTGTGTTTAAGTTAATGTAATTAAATCCTCCTACTTACAAAATAAATGGATAACAAAGATCGACATGTACTATATCATTTTTTTTTAAAAGCAAATTCACATACAAAAACTTCTAGCATGCGCCAGAAAAGTTTCAGTTTTTCATAGGTTTCACAACTGTTCCACGCATGGTGCAATTGGGAAGAGCCTTCATGAGACCAAGGCCTTAAATTTCAATATCAGCGGAGATATCAAAGATCCGAAAACAGAAAAATATCAAAAGAAAAAATGAGAGAAAAATATTGATATCAATTTGGAGAAATGACAGAAATTAGTATTACAATATGGAAATTATTAATGAAACTTTGGAAAATATTGAAATAGACTAATAAACAATTTAGAAGCAAAAGATTTTACATAAAATGTGTATAAGACAAGTTCATGGGTGTAGGGTGCAAAAAGTTCGCACCACTGGATGTATATGTGTACATATAGCCCCCGGGATCCAATAGCTTAAACTCTCGCCATCTTATCTAGGGTAATTATAGAAAGACAAATTAATGAAATTGAACTACCCTATACATTTATAATGTTATTGTATTGATAAACTATATATTGATACCTAGTAGATTAAATATTAAATAACTAATATATTTACCCCTACTGGGGCTGTTTCTGCAAAAAATTTACAAAATTATCTTGATAAATTAGAAAAGTGATTAAAATTTTTCAACAATATCATAAATGGGGAAGAAAGGGACATTTGTTAAAAACAGATGAATACAGATATATTTTCACAAATTACTGTAACTGACTTTTTCGGCTTTTTACTGGTGGTTTGTTATAAAAAAAAATTTAGCATGTTACCAAATAAAACCCTTCTTTCCAAACATAACCCAGAGCCATTAAAGCAAATAGTGATGGAAAGGTAACGCCAACCCCAGCACAACACCTTAGCCGATGCAACAGCTCCAATGCCAATGCAAAGAAGAAGAAGAAAAAAAGATGAAAATGATGGAATCAAGGTATGAATCTCTCTCTCACTATTCTTTTTTTTTTTTTTTAGGCCTTTGGTGTTCTGAAACGATGAAGCCCACTGCATTTCTTGCCGAGATAAACGTTACCTCCTTGAGATTTTGTGATCTTTTGAAAATAAGTGCAACTATTTAAACAGAAAGTACATACCTCATATCAGCGAGAAATCAATCAATGGGAGTCAAGAAATCAATTTCCCTCTTTATAAATGCAAAAAATAAAAATCAAATGAGGTATTTATCATGCATCCGACGGATAAGTAAAATTTTGGCAGGTAGCTCACTGATATTAGCGAGATTTAAGACCTCAAATAAGACTAAGAAGATGTTCAAAAAGAAATTCTTGGTTTTTAAACTCAGACGGGATTTATTAGATTACCCTCTAAACTACGAAAAAACTCAACAAGGTCAAAGAGTAAAACAGCTACGCCTTGTATTGTCCCTTGTTGACTTAAACAGTTTAGTAAACCATAGGTTTAATCTTAGAAGACTGATGTAAAAATATGTTCCATTGCTTCTCATGGTTGGAAGAATGTATAAGCCACTTCATCTATATCATATATAAAAGTATGAATCTTGGAAAAACTTTTGATTGACCAAAATATCCCGATATAATTGTAATAGTATACAAATAGAAATTGTCACATAAAATTCCACCCATAAAAATAAATTGGCTTTTTAATTGAAATTAAAATTGCTTATGAACACCAGTTTGTTTTTAGGTACACCAGTTTGTTTTTAGGTCTAACTCAAGTTTTCAAACATAGCCTCACTAAATTTCATTAATCACAATAAAAGTCTTCTAACATAAAATTCTACTAAATAGGGTAAAAATATTATTAATTAAATTTAATCTTTCAAATGCTAATTCATTTTTAGATAAAACATGATTTTTCCAAGAATTAATTACCATAAAATAATAAATTGCTCTCTTTCTTATTTCTAATACAAAAATAAATGTAGCTTTGCTAACATTTTTAGTATTCCTTTTTTAAACTTATAATATGAAAATTTTATAGTTTATTAAGTTCATAAGTTTTGATTTAATGTCATTTTTATACCGTTTAGGTTTCTCAAATTTCTTTATTGACAATTTTAAATAACCTTAAATATTTCATCTTAATTATATTGCTCCAATTATATTTGATTTTTAAGAAAAAAAATTCTACAAAAATTTCCACGTGCAATGCACATGGTGCATTTCTAGTTTTAAAAAAAATGAAAAAATATCAGTTAGAGTAGGCATTAGGCATGACAGAATCCAAATTTTTTAATGAGTAAGGAATTATGCATACATTTTAAGGTTGGTCCATTGCAAAATCACAACTGCTACTCAAACCCCTACCTTGTAAAAAATCAAACAAAGAAAAACACAATACTGACCACACAACAGAACATTTATGAATTTTGGAAACATTGGTGATTGACATTTAATAATCAACATTTATATTCTCAACAGTAAACTAATCAGCATCTAATCAAAGGAGAAAGATTTTGAGTTTGAAAAACAAAAGCCACTTGCACGATTCAAAATTCAAAGAAAAAGTGGGGAGAAATAAAAAATAAAAATAAAAAAATCTGAATTCCTAAGGAGAAAAGGAAATTAAGAAAGAGTGAATGATGACAGGCCTATAAGTGGTGATCTTAAAAAAGCACCAACCATACAGTTACCAAAACACAACCATAAAAACGACATTTGAGATCCTAACAAGCTCTAATCCAATGAAAGCTAAATGGTGATAGTAAAGCAGGTTAATTTATTTGAAATTAAAAAACTAATGGACTCAAAAAAAAACCTGTAGCCAAAGCTGTGATTGAACACTCTCACGTGACCCAGCAGTAACGATTCCTCCTGCAACTGGTGCAGAGGGAACCTTACCACGCAGCGCAGGTATAGTGGATGAAGTTGCACCACCCCAGTAGTCCATTCCAATATTTAAGTTTGTTGTGGGACCAGGAACACCTCCTGGTGCACCAGGTGCTGACATTGGTATAATGGCCATTGTTTGATTCACTATCGTATGAGGTGTGCTTGACCCTCCATTCTGAGAACCATGCACAGAACTACCATTCTGAGATGCTTCACCTGTAAACATTATGTATTTTTTTCACTAATACTGCACATCACTGCAAAAATAGTGATGGAATTGAAAAGAACGTTCTTATGAACAAACCTTCCAAAGAATCTTGCCTGCATCCTGACTTCAGTTGTGAGTCCTGCACAAAATCAATGAAATCACATATAAGGTATAACTGGGCCGAAGAAAGCAGCAATACAGGGAAACAATAATTGAGTCCACAAGAGAGACTGTCCGACGCATGACCAACATACACATCGATCTGGACCATTTAAATAGAGTGTGTACTAACCAAGATAGTGATAGATATCATTTGTGATGTGACCGGCATCATAAAGAAAAATTAATCCGGAGGACCAGCCCATGATAGATTTTAAAACACAGTTGTGGTCCAATGGAATCCATGTAGCACTCGGCACAACTCAACCCTACCATAATTTTAAATATATATAAAAACCATCATCGTACCCGGCCATCCATCGAACTCTCGTCACCATCGTCCATGTTGCCAATTATAGTCAATTGTTGGATGTCAGCATCACGACATCACTGTCGTCTACTGTCACTCATCTCCGTCTGTTGCTCGCCTTTGTTCCTTGTTGTCACTTGTTCACATTCGCAATCATTATTCTATGTCGACACTTCTCATCTTTCACCGTCCAGTTGTCTTATTGCACTATTGTCATCCTCAATATCGTTCTCCATTGTTGTGGAGTCATTCACAATCATAGCAATCAACAACGTTCTCTACCAATGTCATTAGCCCTCAAGTAGTTCTCCACTACTGCCATCAACCTTCCATCCACCATTCACAATCACCATCACCCACACATGGTCCATCAACTCAATCAATGTTTACCCACATGTGCTCCCATCACCAACCAGCATTGCTCATCACCATTGCTGATGGTCATCATCCCTTACCGTGGTTGATTGTTTGATTGGAAGTGTTTAGATTGAGCCTTTTTTGTTGATTAACATTGGTTGGTGTTTGGTTGCTTAATTTTAGTTGTCTATAGTGGGAGTTTGGTTCACTTTGCTTGGTGTTTGGTTATTAGGTCAAGGAAGGTTATTGTTTGGTTGCACCCATTGATTGCTTATTGTTTGGTTACAGCCTAGGTGGTGGCTGTTCGGTTGCTGGTGGTTGTTTGGTTATTGGGCATACCTTGTTTCCCGTTTGGTTGATTATTGGTGTTTGGCCACAGCTTAGTTAGTGGCTGTTTGTTTGCTGATTAGTCTTTGATTACAGCTTAATTGATGGCTGTTTGGTTGTTTGTAAGGCCCTGTGAACTTTTCAACAGATTCTAAGTATACAGCTGTGTTTTCCCCTGACTTACTGGGAGTACAAATAATTTCCATTACTTGCCTTAGTAGGAGTACAAATGACTTCCATTAAGCTCAATACAAGCAATTATATTCAGTGGGCTAAATCAGTTGAAGTTTTCCTTAAAGCTAAGGGTAAACACAGTCACTTAACTGTAGGCCACCTAACTCCACAGACCCCAAACTAGTTAATGCTTGGGAACAAGAGAACACAGATTGTGACTTGGTTGTGGAACGACATGAAACCAAAGATTAGTGCTTCTAATAAGATTTGGGAGTTCTGAGCATCCCTCACTTTCATAAGTCTTTTCATCTCCAGCATTATATGTTGTCAGAGTAATGGCAGTACCAATGAGAAGTCAGCTTTAGTCACTTCCACTAGTCATGGAGGCTGTGGAGGCCGTAGTGATAGAGGCAGTGGTCGTTGTGACAGTAGTAGTATTAGAGAGTTAGGAGGAGGTCGGGTAGGCAATGGCCATGGATCTAAATATTGTGACATTGTGGTGGAGATAGTCAAAAAATAGATTATTCTTGGGATTGTCAGGGCATACCAATTGCCATCAGGTTTCTTCATCCCAAGAGCCACCTCCTCCACCTTACATGTCAACTCCTACCAAGGATGATTTAATTACTCTTACTAGGAAACAATATGAGCAACTTCATGCTATAGCTCAATCTCATCATTCTTGCTCTAAAGCTACTCTTGCCAAGACAGGGACAGCATCCACTAATTTGTTAGCCACACCACACCACACCCCCCTGATTGCATCCACTCGTTTGTTAGCCAGCTTCGCATACTTTACATAGTTTAGTTCCTAGTTTGAATAATGAGTCTACCTTTGACTGTGAAGCTCGTCAGTTTAGTGAACATCATGGAGTTCCTTTTTTCTCTAGTGTCAATCGTTGAGAATGGTGGAAACAAGTGCAAGTGTTCCACCAACAGAATGGTAAAGGAAAGGTTAGAGATTGTGAGAAAATGAAGAAGTTTCTTTAAGTTAAACGAGTGTGCTTCTTTTTTATTTGAAAAGCAACAAAATGGATGCTCTATAAGGTTTGGACAACAATTAGTGAGCAGATCCAAATCTGGATTGGTTCTTTGTAATCATACCAAGGCTGGAATCCATTTCTTTATGAAGAGGAAGTCAATTTGGAGTGGAAGAACATGTGCAACCTGAAAAGGCAACATCTTCAGGCCCTAAACAATAACAATCCACTTGTTTTGAGGTTGTAAAACGGCACCAAGATGGAGCATTTGAGTGCTTCAAGTATGCTGAAAGTCTGAAAGGAGACGCAATATGCTTTGCCAATTTATGACGAGAAAATGGTTGATTTTGATGAACAAATAGAAGAGTTGGAAGCAATGGAAAATCAACTAGTGAAGAAATTGGAGGAGATTTAGCTGAGGAGTTTGAAAATTGTTTTGAGGATGTGCAACCTATGTATGACCAACCTATGAGCAATGAGCTTGATGAAGAACTAGAAGAAGATTGATTGAGAGAGTACACGTTGCTGCCCAAGAAAGAAGTGGTACCCTCTAAGCCTTCTACATCCTCTTTACTTGTTTCCTACAATCAAGAAATCCAAGAGAGTGGTTTTGAATCTACCTTCATTTCCTTAGCCATTTGGGACTTATCACAGCCTCATGTGGATTTTTTCCGGCTAACATTGAACTTGGTAAAATGAAATGGTTGAATAATTGAAAAATGAGATTATTCAGGAATACACATTGAATGTTGAGATTACGCATTGAATTTCTGGTAGTAGATCCATAATCAAAAAAGTGTTTGTGATTGTTCCAAAAGAAATGACCGAAAATCCTATTTCGGTCAAATCACAATCACAAATGAATTAGAATTAAGAAATAGGATTTGGTTTGTTTATATATAGATTTGTTTATATTTAAATATAGGTTATATATATAATATGTCATTTTTCCTGTTCCTTGGAAGGGTGACACACAGGCACTCGGTTCGATCTATTCCCTTTCCTGCAACAGATCCTGGGCGAAAAGTGTTGCTAAGCCCCAAGGAGGAATCCTAGAATTCCGTCTGTTTTCTGGGTTTGGAAAAGTGCGGATTTTCAAGAACGGGAATCTTATGATATGTTGGGAATCTCTTATGATAATCATCCACGCCTGAAACGCATCTTAATGCTTGAAAGTTGGATAGGATGGCCCTTACGTAAGGATTATATTGCCCCCTACTAATTCATCAGCTAATATATTCCTGAAAAGTCGAAAACTAAGTGATAAAGGTTTTGTGAAATCTTCTAAGATGTTAATAGGTAAAAGGATTTAATCGGAAATATCGACAAATTCTTGCGGAGTCCAAAGAAATGAATTAAAAAAAGGATTCTTTGATAAGAATCAATACGATCTTTATAAGGTTCCTCCTCCGAATGAAATTCAATGGGATCCAGAGAGACCATGTTTTCATCCAGAGGATCCCAAGTACCTGGATCAATCGAAAGTTCGATTCTATCTTAACTACTCATTTTCAAATGATATCCACATTGTTCACAAATATTCATTTTTGACTTAAAAAATTTCTTATAATTTAACCCATAACAATTTTCGCATTGAACCCACAAATGCCTGTATTTTTGAGTTAAATCGAGATCATTAGAACTTTCTCAGCTACGATGAACCAAATGAAGTGCAATCATTTATGATTCATTCTTGAGTGAAGAACAAGAGGATAACACTAAGGGAAGTGAGATTGAATCTTTGGGAATGGGAGTGGAGTTTATTAAAAGAGAGGTGAATAAAAAATTTAGTCAAGATTCCTCTATGCAGTTGGAAGTGTACTCTATACTTTAAGTTTCAGCGGTGCAAATTGATGATGTTGCGAGCATAGTAATTTTTGAAATTAATAAAGAAGACACTATGTAAGAAAGTTATGAAGGAGTAACGATTCTAGCTGCAGCATTTGTGGGAGAAATTTTTGTTTCTAAGGGGATTAAAATCTTCAAAATACATGATGGAATATTTGATTGATTGGCTAGCTGTTATCAAAGTGATTTATAAGGACGTCTCAGAAACATGCTTAAGAGATAAATTATCATATAGTTGTGGATTGCATACTCCTCAACCACACATACACTATTCAACATAGAGGACAAAACAACACCCAAAAGAGCTCGTATGCAAATATTCTTGTTTTCTCTATCAGACAAGTGCCGTTCAGCCACAACTCCTGATTCTGAGAAATTCCTTGACAATAAGAAAAGAAACAAGACGGCAGAAAAGGGGAAGATATCAAGATACCAACACTATAGTGATCTTCCTATCATACTAACATAGTGAAATTTATTACCACCATGTATAAGGAAGCAATAAGTAACAAAGACCTAAATAGGCGCATGACCAAAGTCACCAAAAATATATTTTACCAACTCAAAACTTTGATGTCCAACAGTGAGGTATAACAGACAATTAGATGAGAGCCACACTTTCCTGAAACTCTATTCCCTTCTAGAAAACAGCTAGACATAAATAGCATGGATGCCTACCCAATAGAATAAATATAATAAGATAACAAATTCACAAAATAAAGTAACAATGTTTGGTACATACACTCTGAGAATTTGCATCACTTCCTTCACTTGAACCTTCACTGCCACTCTCAGCACTGCATATCCAGGTTTATTCCAAAATTAGCAAAATTAACCAGTCTCTACATGAATTGGTTGTACAGATAAAACAGTATAGTCCTAAAATCATAGGCAGCAGGCACCATCTAAGCAATAGATCTTTCTCGTGCCTGAGGCCAACATGAACACAACCATTTAATATATGTCAATAATATGAAAAAAGATACAACTTTCATGATTTTTTTTGTCAAAATGTACCAGAAATCTAAAGCAAGACAGAAATGTTTAAGGAACTCCCTCTCTGTATCTCCCCTCCCTTCCAGCCTTCACCAGCTCCCCTTCTCTCCCAAAATGGCCCACCAACAAAAAAATAAGAATAATTCAATGGACCACTGTGCCCTGATACAAATGTCAATAGTTCCCATCCCCTGAACTGGATTCTATGGATAGAATATGGACCAACCACTGAAGCATATTTCCACTATACAATTCATCTTGCCACACATTTCACTATACCTTTTGGAATAGACTCCATTAGCAGATGCCCCTGATGTTTTACCAATATCATTATTCTTTCCTGTAAGCATATTCAAACTGCCCAAGCTTCCTTTTGATCTTTTAATCGGCAATTTTTCCTTCCCTTCAGATGACTTAACCTCAGCTTCCATGCTGCCAGGCGTATTTCCCTAAATGTAGAGTTTAAAGTTGATCTCAATAAAATTTTATGGCCAAAAAACATGTTTATTCAGCAGCAAACCAAATAAGCCATTGGTATAGAGGTGACTCACAGAGGGATCAGCAATGCCATTTGGAGAAGGCATGGCAAAAGGGCTGAAAGGGTAAGATCCCTGTTTAAGATTAGAACAAGTAGTCCAGAGTAAGCAGCATCCTAAAATGAGATATAGGAAATAGGAATAATTGAGATCTGCAATTAAAGCATGATTGACAAGAAAATACCGGCGGCATGGATGGATGAGCATATATGCCACCATGGGGATACATTGCAACATATGGATGAGGTGGAGTACCATAAGGAGGCATAAGATGCTGCAAACAAACAAACATAGACATCAGAGTTGTACCAACTACCAACCAAAATGTAGAACTGTAGAAGTAATAAACCAAAAAAATAGAACAACAATAAAATGAAATTTTTGTAATCTTGCCAAGACATTTTACATCCCTGGAAAAATCCCATCACCCACCTTCAACAATTCACCCTTTCTAAACATTGGAGAGTAAAATGCAAGGCAAAAGCACGAAGATGCCCAAAGCTAGAGCATGAGGACAAGGACATGGGAGGATGTTCAGTAAACAGTCTCAATGAATCTCTAGTTCAAGATAGTGCTTCCCATTCAGATTCTCAAAATCCCATTCTACAAGAGCTAGAAAGCATGATTACTACTTCCAAACAGCATTTGATTTTTACCTACTTCAAATAATTTAAGTTCGTATCTACTTAATCACAGTCGCTATTTCTGGATATCACATAAAACTCCCCCAAAGCATGCACAAACAAAAAATGCATGCCATGCACAGTGATCTAGTATAAGTACAGTAGCAGAAATGGTGTTTGGAAAACACATAACATCTAAACAAAAAATATTTTGGATGCAGCATTCCCTAAACACCAAGCAATGCACTTTTCACAACTGTATCATTCAAGAAATTTCATTGTAGTCTTTGTTTTCTTTTTAAAAAAAAAAAAAAGGTTACTCTCTTTAAAAATTTAAATAGAGTTCTATGTTAATATATCATTGCCCACACATAAACAAGTCAAAATTGAATTATAGTGGCTCTTCATAAGCTGGTAAAATCTTTTATAATTTTCCTTCAGAAAAACCCCAAAAAAAAAAAATCAACAGTACATTTTTTTTCATAAGTAAATAAGTCATTGAAACAAGGCCTTTGGCCGTACATGCAATATGTACAAAAGATCACCAACAATAAGAAAAGGAAAAGGAAAATAGCCAAATTAAGCCATGTTACAAAGAGCCAAAAAAAAAGAAGACTATTTGCAAATGGAGACAGTCTGAAACACAAAAAAAGGATCCTATGAGAAATGGCATTTAACTTCATAATCTCTAACTCTTAAACTTCAAAAATTATTGTATTCCTTCTTTTCCACATGCAACACAAAAGGTAAAAGTAGCGCCATCTTTCAAATTACGATCCTTCTATATCCCCAACTTGAAAGCAACACCCACACAAAATGCCATTCACCAAGTTAGGCTAACCCAAGATAAATCCATCAACAAGAATAAGAAATGAGGTTCTATAACGAATGAGTGATGGATAAAAAGATGGTTCTCAGAATCATCATTGCATTTGTACATAATGCACCTATTAGAAGCATCCATCCTCTTCTAATCAAATGATCCATTGTGAGGCACTTATCTTTAGCAGACGTCCAAGCAAAAAATGATATTCTGTGGGTCCAAGCAAAGAATGATATTCTGTGGGTGCACACGAACACAACACCCTATTACCCATGAACATCGCCATCACCTTTACCTCCCACGCAACTTCTAACGAGAGAATAGAAGAATTAAACCAAAAAGACTCAAATCAAACTAGTCCTCCACACCAAAGTATCTTCACCTTCTGTAGCCAAGGTGGAGGCATTAGCAACACATTATTGAGATGCCTTATATTTATGTCTTCACATGATTCAGTCATTACTATACTATATCAATCTCACGTTATGCAATAAAATTCAAAATGAAAATTTCATTGGCTTACAGTTCCTAACCACAACCCCTTCTTATAAGTTCCTAACCATAACTCCCTAGAAAAAATTACATCAAAATTAAAATTGAACTAGAAGAAGATTCAAATGTCATTCAACCCATTAGACTGACACATGGCAAAATTAAAAAAACAAAAAAAAACAAAACAAAACAAAACAAATTAACAAAAACTGTAGCAACATGAGATGACAAACCATCTATGATGTCTTCTCTAGTTCAAATACATTAAAAAACCAGGGGCACCTAGCACAAGTTGATTATTTTATTACATCACACAATTAATGAAATTTCAACCACTTGATAGGAGGCCAATTCCATCTATGTGCTAAATAACAAATCTTCAAAAGCAATGGAGATACTGGGAAGATTTGAGGATAGTTAAACAAACCAAGCTGTTCGCTAACAACTTGGACTCAGCTAGTTAAGAAGTTCATTTAAGCTTATTTGGCCAACTAAACTGGCTGAGCTCTAGCTCAGGTTTCCAACTTCCAGGTTCAATTTAACAAACCAAGCTTGAAAAACACTGATTTTGACTAAAATAGGCTCATGAATAGTTCAAGAATGCATCAAGCAGTAAAAGTAAGATAAATCCACAAAAAATTTACCCAAAAGAAACACTCCAAAGACAAATAATATAGAGCCAATGAGGTATGATAAAGAACTAAGTGAATTTTGGGATGCGTAATGCAGTTGCATGAGTAAGAGCATTGTATTATGTCACAGATTCGAATGTTAAACTAAACAAAATAAAAGCTCAGTCTGGCTCATGATAAGGTTCAAGCTCCAGCACACATTCATGAGAATTTTAAAAAAAAAAAAAAGTATTAACCGGCTAGTTGAGCATCACTCAAGCTCAATCAAGATTCAACTGATTGACCACGCCAATATCCTACCCAGCTTGGCCCGTTTGCACCCTTACAGGAATGTTGAGAAGATTAGAATGTGAAGGTTGAGAAGATTAGAATGTGAAGTAGATTTACGGGTTTCAGTAGTCTCCCAACTCTTCACTAATTTCCATTTGTTATAAAGCCCATAATAAATCACTTTAGTGGTTATATCTCTAAATTTTAGCACTTCTGGTATGTAATATGCCTCAATTTTAATAATCTCAAAGAACTAAACTGAGATAGGAACATATATATACCTGCACTCCCCACATATAGGGATGAGCTTGCGGACTTGATGCCAAGAAGCCATGCGGGGGCATAGGCGAATATGCCTGTTACAAACACAACCAAAACCACATAGCAATTAGAACATGATGCAGAAGTTGAGCTAAAAGACCAAATTGAAGGCTTTTGAATTTGGAACCTGAAATCCTGACCAGTCGGGATTGACTGTGCCAGTGCTTGTGGTTGAAGGCTGCTCCTGAACAACCCAAAATTATAAACAAATTTTCAGTTCTCCACACTACAATAATTTTAAAATTAACATGAACAGTGACAGATTTAACTAAACACACAGGTAGACCTGAGTAGTAGCAGGAGTCGTCTTCGACTCCTTCTCCTTTGGTGGTTTATCTATCTCACTGCTGCCCATGATTCAATATCACCACCTTCCCAAAATTTCACAAACCATCCTGCATTATAAACTCTCTTAAAACAAACCGTTCAAATCAATTCCACAAAACAAAAAATAAATAATTTTTTTAGGATAAATAAAAACAAAATTTAGTCTCGAATAGGATATATGACAAACCCTGATATAACAAAGGCAGGGGACAATAACCCCATCTAGGAACAGAAAATTTATGTAGAGAGAGAAAATTCAACTCTCTATCAAATAAGGAATATAAATCCATGAAAATATATGTATATGCATATGCACATAAGTTAAATATAATAATTGGAAAATCAAAATCCTATAGAAAAATGAAACAAACTTGAACTAACTATAAAAAATGGGTACAAATCCATGACAACATACAAATATATACATGCATGGATATATATAGAGAGAGAGTATCCATAGGTGAGGAACAATCATGCGACCAAAACCCTAAGGAAACAGAAAGAAGATCCATTTTCTAACGAACAATATGTATAAAGCCATGAATATACAAAATACATATAATTACCGAAAATGCAACGCGAACTGCTTCAGGCAAAATTCGAAATCTGATCCACCGAAGAACTACGAACTCGTAACTACAAACAAAGCTGCTTCTGAGTCGACGATGACGCAGTGCGGACACAGAGGTCAATCTACCGAAAGTTTAAGACGAATTGACCATTTTCTGCTGAGAAATCGAAGAGCTCAGGAGATTAGAAACTAGGGTTTGTGTTGTGGTGGTCCGATGGGTCGTCGTACGAAGTCGCTGTCGGAGAATTTTGATTTTCGTTTCAATTTTGCAGGGAGAACTGGAAAATCCCCATCCTCTCCTCTCCTCCTCTCTCTCTCTCCTCACTCTCTCTCTCTCTGTGTTAATTGATTGGTTGATGATTTGGTGAATTGCGATTCGTTTGGTATTTTCTACGACTCCACGTATGTACTTATACGCACTCGCGCGTATGAGTACAGCTTTCATAGGTAGACTTCTCTTCCCAAAATCGACAATCAAATTTTTTTTTTTGCGGAAGAAAGAGGAATTATATATACACACACGTATTTCTATGACCAATTTATGTACACCAGACTAAATCATGTACACTGAACAAGCTTGTAATCTATGGTCCCGAATATTAATAGATAATTGAAGTCGAACACGGGCAATTATACTGCTTAGCAAAAATTGACAATCAATATCAATGTATGAATGTGGCATTAGTCTAGTGTTATAGTGTCATGTAATTTTATTTTTATTTAAGAAAGTGATATATGATTTCATCATTTATTAAAATTAGAGACATTTGGGAAGTTTCTATAGTTGGAAAAAAAATATATTGTGTGAGCACATACAATACTTTAATTATTCTATTATAGTATAAATCAATTTATACCAAATTTAATTGTGTTAGGTTAAATATGAGTCTACTTTTTTTTCTTATTCTTATTATTATGTGTTATGAAAGAAATTGATTGGCTTCAAGTTGTAGAATGATGAAAAAGTAATGGGGCTTTTATATGCACATCTTATCACTTTTTTTCATTTTTTTTTTTTTTTTTGGTCCTAAAAAAAAATAGTTATAAGGTTAAATGTTCCTATGGCCCAACTTCAAGCCGATTGAGCTGCAAAATGAGCATAGTGAACCAGCTTAGTAAAACACGTGACGATTTAATTTTCTAACATACTTTGCTAAAACCTAAAACCTAAAAGCCAAAATATCATGTTCAGTTAGGAGTAATATATGAAATACCCAGCATGACCTGAATGGCACCATTTACATCAACTTAAATTGTCTACATATCCTATTTGGCCTATCAACAATCATTTCCCACTCGCCTTTTCATTCATATATCCACACCCGCCTTAGTTGGCATGTAACATGATGTTCACATCAATAATAGTAATATTTCTATTTATTTTTTTCAAGATTATAGAGACGATTCATCCACATGAGACGAATAGTCAAAGGCAGATCAAATAACATCGTTTAGTGGGCTCCCCACTACTTAAACAATGTTCCAACCAAAATTTCTATTACCATACAACTGCCATGAAATATTGTGTATACCCATAATTGAGCCAGCCAAAAAGCCTTATATACCTTCGACTTTTATTTTCCATTCTCCCCAATAATCCCCTGTACTAGTAGTAAGTACATCCCAAGACCAATATATAACCAAGTTGTGGCTAATGATGCCCAACATATGTTCCTCCCATACATAACCTTGCGAATAATTACCTATTGGACCCTAATTACTTGTCTGAATTCTAATATGGTTATCACAACATAGGTGACCCACAAAACACCACCAAAATGCAAGAATCATTAGCTTAGGTGTCGTTTGGATAAGCTACCACCTCTTTATTTTTAAAATTTTATAAGTAAAAGTAATTTTTTGCTTTGACTATCAATTTTTAAAAGTTAAGAAGCACGTTTGGAAGTCACAGTTGCTACCTATTTTGAGAAAAAGCAAAAAATTTTAAATAAATACAGAAGAATCACTCATAACAGAGTTGAGCCTCAACCCACCTCATGCTCTTCTTACTCCGGCAAAATTCCGACACAAATCCAACCAAATTATTCTCATCCCCACATCTCTCATTCCCTCTGAACCTCCCTTTCCCCAACCAAACTCATCTCACCCCCATGTCTCCCTTTCCTTCCACTCATTCCCAAATCAATCCAAAACACAAACCCATCTCACCCCCACATTAAACCCAACCTGCCAAACAAAAATAAAGAAAGACGACTACAGCGATGAAGAAAAAATGAAGAAAGATGACTGCAGTGATGAAGGCTTGGCTTGTGTCGAAGGAGTTCAGGAGTGACGCAATACTGGGGATGGTGGTGTCGATGCTGGCAACAATGAAGAAAGAAACGACTGCAGGTGAAGCCGTCGACAATGGCAATGGCAAGTCAGATTCGCTTGCAATGAACATGTGGAAGAGAAATAGAGATTTTTTTTTTTTTGGCACCCCGAGGAGTCAATGGCTGGTTCCTGAATGTTAGCAAGGTTTTTTTTTTTTTTTTTTTTTTTTTTTTTTTTT